>PVHY01005951.1:62500-78514 GCA_004024945.1 Uropsilus gracilis | reverse complement strand
GACTGGCTTGGGGGGGGTGGGGTGAGAGGGGGAGGGGAAGGGGGATAAATTAATGCTATTAAAGTGTCAGAGTATGTCAGGGCATGCTGCCAGTCTAAAAAACAACACAAGATATCCTAACGGGGCTATGCAGTATGAGGATATAAAGATGAGAACCTTAAACAAGTTATTCAATCTTTTCTCCTAAACCTCATGTCTTCATCTGAAGAATGTCTTTCAAACTCATAGGTTTCTATAAAATGCATTGAGAAAATATACTATAATGTGCTACGTACATAACAAGTTCTCAATAAATTTGAATCTATCCAAAAAAAATCATTTTTTGACATGCTTCTCCAAAAAAGATTTTATAATCATTTTTATCATTACTCCTAATCTACCTACCTACGCACCTATCTACCTATATCTATCTGTCTGTCTATCTACCTACCTACCTACGTCTATTGCAACTCTTCAATGTGTAGAATATTGATATTATGCTCTCTCTTTATTTTCAAAATCTCCATGAGATTCATGGGTACAAAAAAAAAATACTGAGGCACACAAAAAGTAAAATTATCTAAGCAGAATGCTATGTAAGGAAAACATAAGTCACCGGAATTCAACAAGAACATAATTATATAAATCTATTTTATTCTCATGAAAATTCAATGGAATGAGATACTGAAACCTGTAAGTCTTTTGTTCAGATTACTGAATTAAACAAAATTCTTCTTCAGGTTTTGTCTGAGTTTCTAGTCTTCTGGAGTGCAAGTATATCATTAAGTGCATTTGTCAATAATACTAAGGGGAGGGATGAGAGGAAGTTGAATCTCAGGGAATTCATGTCCAGTCAGCATGACTTTGGCCCAACAATGGTTGCATCAAACACTCCCAGTTGTTGGCAAAACAGATTTTGGTGCAAGTGAAGGAATGTCTTTTGTAACCAAATCTTTTAGCTATTTGATTAGCAGGGACTAAAAGATGAAATTCAAAACTCAGAGCTAACTTCTGATTCTAAGGGACACTCCTGGCCTCCCCAATTCGTAAGACTGATTCCATCCTCCAGTTTATCATTGTATGCAATGCACCATACCTGTCGTATAGTATTCTTAGCACATTAAAGGGATCTAACAAGCATCTGCCTCTTCAGTAAATCAATTCATCAACCCAATGTGTCTACTCATAACACATACCTTACTTTGAAGTTAGGAACACACAAAACACCAAAAAAAAAAATGCATTTGATGTATCTGCTTCTTAAATTCCTCCTCATTCTTCTATGCTCTACTCTCTCCCTTTCTCCCTCTCCCTTCCCCCACCCCGTGTGTGCACATGAAAGTGCTTGTGTGTCTGTGCGTGTGTGTATGAGTATGTGCCCCTCAGATATGGTAGCCTCTCCTGACCAGGTTGGGCTTTACCAGCTTTTCTCTCTAGAACATGTTTGAGGATACTGTCTGCTGAACATCTCATACATAAGTCAAGCTCTGAGTTTACTATATCTGACCATAGACTATTACCCCCACACCAACCAGTGTTTTAAAGAAGGCCTCCAGCATTTTATCTCAACAGCATTAAACAAAGGAGTCAGGCTTTTTCAAACAAACAGAGCAACAGACCAAACATCCCAAAACTCTTAAGTTTTTACTAGCATTATAAAACCCTTAGTTAAGTAAACAAACAATTAAGAGATAGTAGCACAATGGACAATAGTTCTTGCCTTATGAAAAACAGACAGTACAAGAAGTTCCTATATAGCATATGTAAACAACCCCTTGTGTCCACTTGTGTTCTCTCTATTCCACTCCTAAACCATGGACATCTTTCTCATCCCTTCCAAAAGACTTCAGAAAACACAGCTGGAAAGTACAGAGAATCTATGAGCTCATAGATAGAATGGGGTTTTATATTAGAAGACAGTTAAAGTTTAAGGCCAATACCATTCTTTGAGGTTATACATTTGGGTATGTACAGACTCCTAAATCCAAACACATCTTTCCTCTTAGACTCAGAATTGTTTTTACTTTGTTATACTATTCAAAGGCTACCATCACCTTAATGAAATAATAGATGTCTTATTTAGAAAACAGAAAAAAAGTTTTATGCTAAAATCACAATAAGATACCACTGTACACCACTCAAATGGTTAAAAAAAAAAAAAAAAAATAAAGAATGCCAGGTTGTAGAGCAGCAGGACTTTACATCATCATTGGTGGGAATGCAAACTACACGCCACTTTGGAAGACAGTTTAGTAGTTTTTTTTTTTTTTTTCACAAAACTAAAGATACTCCCACCATACAATTTAGCAAACATGCTCCTTGGTCTTTATCCAAAGGATCTGAAAAATGTGTATCCCTATAAAAACTATCACAAGGATTTTTATGGTTATTTTATTCATAACTGCCAAATTTTAGAAGGAAAGAAGATGTCCTTCAGTAGGTAAATGAATTAACTGTGGTACATTCAGTCAATGGAATATTATTCAGTGCTAAAAATAAATGAGCTATCAAGCCATAAAAAGACATAGAGGAACCTAAATGTATATTACTAAGTGAAAAAGATCAATCTGAAAGGCTACATACTGTGATTCCAACTATATAACATTTTGAAAAGATAAAACCATGGAGACAGTGGTGGCCAGGGGCTGGGGTGGGAAGGATGAATAAATGAGCACAGAGGACTGTCAGGACAGTGAAAATACTCTGTGTGATACCATCATGATGGATCCATGTCAGTATCAGCCCAAACCTACAGCATAATAGCACCAAGCACAATCTGAAATGTAAATTATAGACTCATAAGAATGTGATTAGAATGTGTCTATCAACATAGGTTCATCAATGGTAACAAGTGGACCACTCTGGTGACTAATGTTGATAATAATGGAATCTATATGTATGTTCCAGACAGCAGATATATGGAAATCTCTGTACATTTCCTTCCATTTTGCTGAGAACATAAAAGTGCTTTAAAATTTTTTTTAATTGAGAAAGGAAATCTGGGAAGTTTAAGAACAAACTGGTCATTAATATCTAAACATGAATTTGCTCCCATTAGAAGTTCATTTGTCATATGACATACATTTACTGAATATTTACCATGACCAAAGAAAAATATAATCTCATCCTTCATGAACCCCATAGTTAAGAAAAACAAACAGTCAAAATAATGAAGTTGGTATATTTTTGATATGGTAAATAAATGTAAGATAAAATAGGACTACTTGTCTAAACTAAATCATGTTAAAAGAAGGGTCACTGCCTGCCTGGGTTGTCTGAGTCTGAAGAATTGGGGCTGACTTATAGGAATCCCACACCACACTCCCCAGTGTGGGTGGAGGATGGCATGAGCACCAGATATTCCAGAAGACCTATAGAGAGAATCAGAACATGGCAAGCAGCTGAGAGCAAAGAAACTGCTAACAGTGAGCTCTGCCTTATTTCAAACTTTCTCAGAACATAAACTTAAATATCTGCAATGGCTAGTTATGATGAGGGAGGAAGGAGAGAAGTGAGAAAGATAGGGCAGAGCTAGAAGTGACCAGTGATGAATGTTTTCTTCTGTTTATACTTACTGGCTTGGGCAATCATCGATAAACTATTAGTTTTGGATTACAATATTACCTTGTGACAAATCTCAGATCTCTTAATACCTGGTAAAAATGATTCTCATTAGCCCCAGATCAAACTGTATAAATGTACTCAGAATAGAATTTAAACTTAAGAGATTTAAATATTGTTCCCAATGCCTAATATGTAGGAGACATTAACATAGCCTTCAAACTATTGATTCTTACCATGGTAACAATACATTATTAGTTATTCTGATTTATGAGAAAAAAGTTGGGTGAATAACTTTCTTAATCTACCTGGAAAATTAACTGAATAGCTATTAGAATTGTCATGAGAATAGCAATTTTGACCATGATACTATAACTATTTAATATTTAAATATTTAATAAAACTTAATGTTTTAAAGTAATGTTTTTAGCTCCAAAATGGTTTCCTATTTCCAGGTGGATACTGTATAAAAGCACTGGAATCCCAATCAGTATGATGCATTAAAATAAGATATCTGGTTTCAGTAGTTTCCAACTTTCTTCTAAACTCTGTGGGCCTCAAATATTTCTCTGTAATAAGAAGCTAATACCACCTAATTTGTAGAATGATAAGGATTAAATGAGGAGATTGGGATATTTATCTCTGTATGCTATTATGTTCTAACATTTTGAATCTGAGAATAAGGAAAATAAGCATTTTAAGCAGAATTTTGCTTATTTACTGGTGATTTTTTTTTATCATTAAAAAATTCTGTGGAGTGAATCCAATTTAGTTACGATCCTTTATCAACTATCTTATACAGTTTATAGTTTTCATTTATTTCACTTATTTCATGGGATCAACTCAATATTATAAAAATTATACAATGATAATTTCATTTATTTATCAGTTAATATCCACATTTTGAGTTTTAAGATTCTTATCTTGTTACACTTTCTGGTTCAATTTTGAAAATTAACTTTTTTTCATGAAGAGCTCATTCTGTCAATGTTATTCAAACCAAATTTTATGGAGCATAATTTACACCATCATCAGGTTTATTTTTATGTTGATTATTTCTTCCAGCAATTTTCATTATTAATTAAATGAAATCTGGATGTTCTATTTATTTGTTAGCTAAATCAAAGGAATATCATTAGATTGTTTTGTAGGACTTAGAGAGGAACATGGGGCAAAGAAGAAAAGATGAATCTGACAGAAGTAAGTGGTAAAAGAGAACAGAAAAATATGGACACTATAAAGAGGCTGGAAATACAGAGAATATCAGAAAGGAAGAAAGGACTATCAGGTGAGTAGGTGAAGTCAAATCATATTCCAGAAAATTCAAATAATGCTCATCAGGGGTCAAAACAAAGAGCTTTATTGAATGAAATAGTAACAATTAAACTTTCACAGTGTTATGCTTTTATTACTATTTTAACCGGTCCTCTTCCATAACACTGTTGGTAAACCAAGATGTATCACAACATGTATTTTTTTAAACTATAAGATAAAAATATAAATTTCATTTACCTTCCAGCACCATCTCCATTTCTTATACACACATAGACACACACACACACACATACAATTACTTAACTCCTGGTATGTTTTATTCTCATGTTCAAAATACTTACTTAGGTGTTTGACTTTTGGTAACAATTACCTTGCAGAGAGAAAGAGAAGTCAAAGAACAATTAAGAAGGAGAGGACAATTAGATATAGGGAGAGATATATTTACCACTCCCTTTCTTGGATTCAGGACTGGCACTAGGTAGATTTAGCATCGTTATCATGTACTTTCCTATTCTCATTCAT
This sequence comes from Uropsilus gracilis, assembly GCA_004024945.1. NCBI lineage: Eukaryota > Metazoa > Chordata > Mammalia > Eulipotyphla > Talpidae > Uropsilus > Uropsilus gracilis. The sequence goes on along the minus strand of PVHY01005951.1, from coordinate 73,177 downwards.
GACCTTACTGTGACCTAATTTTGCTCCCCCCCATAACTTCAGAGCATTCTTTTTCCCCACCCCCCTAATTTCTAAGCATTCTTAATACCTAAGATTCCCCACCCTTCATACACTCAGACATCTAGTGTTCTATGTATCACTCCTCCTTGTCCACCAGCCCTTCCATTCAAACTTGTTCCCTCAAAACAACTGCCCCCAGTTTTAAAAGGAAAGCAACATGATTAGACCAATTTCCACTGATTTGTAAATGATTAATAGCAATTTAGCCTTCTCAAAGGCACTTTAAAAATATCATGAATCTTAATAAAGTTTACAACCCTATAACATGCTTAAAAAATGTAGGGGTCAGAAAAGAAATTTTGACAGGTAGCCACAATATAAGCAGGCTAGCCCTACTGGGAAGCTTCCTTTCCTCCGGTTCCATATGTTCAGATGTTTAAAAGGTCAAATTTTTGTTTACAAAAGTGAAAGCTAGCAGCATTAACAGAAGGACCTCTGTGATTTGTAGTGAAAAGGACAAATGTGGCTATTTGAAAAGTGATCTGGTATAGGAGGTAAGAGTATGGATTCTGGAGGCAGTTTGCCTAAGTTCAAATCCCAGCTTCATCATACATGAGTTACATGACACAGAACAAGTTATGTAGCCTCTCTATTCTACAGTCTTTTCATTTGTCAAATTGGGATAATTTCAACAATAATCCTTAAATCAGGTTGTTTTAGGAGTATATATAGCAATTAGAAGAGTGTTTGGAACACACAAAACACTATAGAAATACAGTGCATTTACTTAGTACACAAAGCTTGTATATAAACCATAAAAATTAAGATTATATATGACTTTTTTATTTTTAAAAGATTTCAATCACAACTATGCACCTTATAGAAAAGAAACCTGTCATCTGTCCATAATGGCTTATTTGGGAATTGATTAATTTCCTATTATTAATAATAAAATCAATAAAAAATTTAAGTAGAGTCACTGAACTTTAGAGGAGAAAGGACCTTATATTTCAAAGGTTTCATCTATAGATAAGTGAGTCAAGAACCAGGAAAACTATACAATTTGTGCAAGCTCAAAGGTAGAGGTGAAAGACTGGCGGGTGAATTCTACATCTTACCCCCTACTTTTTTTCACTTCCAAATAATGAGGGAAGAAGCTTCTGTCATGATGTAGGGATCCTGATGCCTTAGCTTCCTGAGTCTCTATTATGTCAGTTATCAATATTAGTGAGAAGACAGTGATTTGTTGTTAAGGGTTTTTGTTTTGTTTCGTTTTTAAGAACAACAAAATGTCAGCAAATCCACAAGAAATCCTTCAGTAGGGTCAGCAGTCATGGTGGCTATTTCGGTGGTTTTAGTAGGAACTGGGAATACTTTCCTATGTAGATATTGTACAACTAAATCTATTATCTCTCAATTTCTAGAGTGTTACTCAAATCCTAGAAAGTGGGCTGATTCTCCTGTGCTGCCCCAGCCATATGATGCAAACTCTTACCATATTGTTGAAGACAAACACATGGTGTTTATTAATGGTTGGTGGTATATGAATAAAATCTCACTGAGAAAATATTTTTCGAAGATTACATATTAGAGGAAATTGGAAACTACCAGAGAAACAAAATTGGAAGAAAAATGGTCTCATTTGAAGGAAAATGTAACAAAGTCCAATACCGTCAAATTTACTTATATTTAGACACTTTGGAATGATGAAGAAATACTTGTGTATTGCTAGACTCTCGATGCAAAATTCTTGGGGCATTGTTCAAACTTGTTTTCAACATGAAAAAAATGTTGTGGCAAGTAGATGGGAGAGTTGCCATTTGAATATATTTACAGCACCTTAAAGTCTGTTGTGGGCCTTACACCTTATCTCCTCAGTTCCTACTCATTGTGGTATATTTAACTTTCTGTCTGCTAGGCACGGCAAGTGCTCAGTATCCTACTGTTCAACCAACCATCAGAGTACAGACCAAAAACTGTTTCAACCCCAAAGAAAAAAATCAGAAATGAAGAAAAATAGAAAAAGTTACAAACCTTATCTGGGCTTTCATTCAAAACATATTCTTTATCCAACCCATAAAATACTGCCAAAAACCTTGCTATGGTGCAAACGCTCAATCATCAAGGAACTGAAAAATTTACAGTGGATTTCCTGCCGATTTGTGGGGCTACTGAATCCTGCTGTGATAAAACTTGCAAGACTACGACAGACATCCGAATAAACCTTTCTGTCATGTAACTGAGATTTTGCAAAGGACGAACGTGAAAATTTCTTTCAATATGGCTTGTGGAACAAATGAAAAAACTAGGATGAAGTCAAGAGGCATCACTAAAACAGAAACAAATAAGCATTTTTTTCATACTATGATCCAGAGTTAAAGTTAGCTGAGTAGTCCAGATGGACCCAAATTTGTGACCAAGTGGAAATAAACTCACAGACTCTTTACACCTAGATTTATAAGCCATCCAGGCAGCCATCGCAATGACGATGCTGTGGGCCATTGCACCTACCCGCTTGCTCTAAAATAGCAGATCATTAACCAGAAAGAGAGAAACACATCTGACTTTCAAAATCACATTCTGATTACCAAACACAATATCAATATGACAATTGATGACATTCTTAGAGATTGTGCCCCCATCAGCCAACCTTTAGTGTTTCTGCAAAGGACCACTGGGCTTTCCTGCCTAACAAATATAAGGAAAGGAAGGGGAAACAGGTCACGGGGCTAGACTGACCAGGACTGCCTCTGCTGCAGAGGCAGGAAGCTCAGGCCTCCAGGGGTGACCCTTTTTGCAGCTGTGCCCTTCCCCTGACACATGAACCCCAGCACAAGCAGTGATCCATGAAGGCAGTGTGAGGGGAGTGAGAGAAAGGTGATGAGTTGACAGCATCTGCTAAAAGACGTCCGGGGAAGCTGCTATTGATGGTGGAGAAGCACAAAGTTTGGCAATCAGCCACCAGCACCAAGTGCGAAAAGAACTTACTTTTAAGGGCATAAATTTGAAAGAGCAAAATTTAAAAAGTGGTGTTAGACAAAGTAGAGAATTTTCCCTTTGAATCCCATCATTCAGGTAAACTTCGCCTCTGGGCTAACTCAGGGCACCACAGAAAATGATCGGAATATCAGATCAGCAGCTCGCAAGCCCTTGTACACAACACTAGGCTTCATCACTTCTCTTCACCTCCTATTCCTCCCCTCCTCCCAACCAGACATAAAATGCTACCTTCACATTCACCCTGCAGATAGAAAAATATTAATTTAAGGCATATCAAAACACAGTTTATAATGTATAAATATAATACCCAATAGACTCCTGAGAGATATACAAAATTAATCCCACTTGTGAAGGCCTTAATATTAGCTCTTTTCTCTTGGGAAGAATTTAAAATCCCACAAAAGCCCTTGATTTATTTCCTTCCTACACAACAGCAACAAACACTCACATAATTTTTAAGCAATGTAAAATACCATTCTACTGCTGAATACATGGAGACAGAGAGAAAAAGATCTCACAATGGATACTTGGACAGCGAAGAAAGTACTTACAGGTCTCATTTCCTTCAGCACATGAGCATGATACATTAATGTTGCCTGCCTACTTCAAAGAAAAGAGAAATGACTGAAAACCAAAGTGTGTTTAATATACATCTTCACTCTTACACTGCCTCTTAGAAAGTTCTTTAATATGAGACTACATACAACACTTTCATTTATATTTACAAACAAGTTAGTGAAGTCCTATTAACTTGGAAACTGTGTATTAATTTTAAATCCAGAAAAACACAGTGTTTATTAATCCTAAACTGAAATTAAGTGAATGTGGAGATTATCATTAATGTGATGAATCTATGGTATCAAAATATCTGAAAAAGGAAAACAACAACATATATATTCTAACCAAATGCCTAGTAAATGCTACAGTCTTTTGACCTTTCTTATTCATTTCACTGGTGGATGTGCTGGTTTTTAACACAATGCTATTTTTTTTTTCCTATCACTCACCCAGCTACCTTGTCATCAGTAGAAAATAAGAGAAAGGAAAGCTGAGGGCAAAGCAAGACAAACTAAATCTAATTTTGGTTTCTAAATTAATCTTTACTAGTGGATTACCTGAAAGGGGAACTCAGAGACTCCACTTTCAAGTAAAATGTGTATAAATTTTTGTGCTCAGGAACACCTGAGCACTACAGAGCTTAGCGGAAGAATGGAAATGCCTGTTGAAAGTCACTTCCTTATCTTTTTTGTAGGAGCATAGGTAAAAGAAAGTATGTCATCAAGTTATTTGGGTTCAGCTCAGGATCAGAATAACTCAGAATTTCTAAGTTAACATCTGTACTATATTTTTAAGGGTGACACACATCACACTAAATGTAAATATTATTGAACCCACAATTATCTTGAGTTAACCATCACCCAGGATGACACTGAACAGTAAAGAGTCAAAGATGATCGGGACTTAAGAAACAGAAGGAAAGAATAGGAAGAAAATTAACATGACTTAACTTTCAAAATATTTTTCAAGGATGCCACAATTTTCCATTAAATTAATGTGCTGGTAGATTTCCCTACACCCACAATCCAGTAAAAATACAAGATCCGACATATCCAAATTTTGTGACAATGGTAAGTCTTCTTCCATCTGTGTGCAAATTACCAAATCAGGAAAATGTACTTCTTTACCGCCATCATTTGGAAAATGACACCTTTTAAGTCAATAATGCAATACTTAGAGAAAATGGTGCCATAGCAAAATATGACAGCACAGGTGATGCAAATTAGTGCTAAAATGGAATCACTATTCATGCACCCCAAAATGTAGTAATTCCAATATTCCCTACAACTTGTATTTTGAATAGCACTTAAAACCTCAGTCCTCTATAGAGAATCCAAGTTCCTGCATTTGTGATTTTTTTCAAGGTACTTATTCTCATCAGTAAATGCCTCTGTAAATGACAAAGAAAAAGAGATAAGTATTCCTAATAAGACAAGATTCAGTAAATTTGAAGCCCTACTTTTGTATCCATTTTCCCCTTTTGGGGTCTATTCTCTTATCAATTGGAAGAGATCTGTGCTGCTAAGTCCCATTAGTGCAAATGAAAGTACTTGTGCCCGTGTACCACCACATCCACAGCCAGAACAGACCACTATGTGCTTCACCAACCCACAGAAGCCAGCCCCATTTGTGGCAAAACTGAAGATTCTTGCAACTTCATCCCTTAATTGAGATCCTAGCACATGGCAAGAATCCAACGTCCTTGCACAGACTGTTGGTCTCTCAATCCTTTCAAGTCACTTACTGGATAGAAAAGAAATGATTTAAAGTGAAAGCAGTCAGATTGCTACCCCTAAATTCTTCCTTCTCTTCTTCCTGCTCTTTCTTTTTCTTAACTCTCTATCTCCACTTTTAACAAATAATAAATGATTATAACCATGGATCCTCTGTAGACATACTCAGCACTATGAATAGTTATAATGTATGTCATAAAACAGGTCATTTTTTTACAGTAGGTTGTCTTCAGTTACCTTAAAACAGTTGTCATAACTTTTAGTCATCTTTCTCTTTTCTAAACTTTCGGTCTAAACAAATCTCAAGGAAAAATTACCTAATTGAGGGGAAATTGGGGGCTGGGAGGAGCTTGATTTTCATTCTGAAAGCAAATGAAATACACCAGCTGGCACTATTATTATAACCAGTCATACCACAACTCCTATAATCAAAATGTCCCTGCAAAAGCATAGAATAGTGAGGAAGGGAGTGAGGAATGGAAGAGAAAGCAGCACTGTTTATAAAATAAGAACCAACTTTATGTAAGAGGAGTACATCAATCAAAGCTATTATGTAATTAGTTTGGACACACGGACAATTTATAAAAATATACTACAGCATTCTACAATAATGATCTAATGCGTTTCAGCATTTGTTAGTGTAACTACAGCCACTGGCCCATTACCAAGAATACAGTGGTTTTTTGTGTAAAAGAGTCTTGTATTTATTTTCAACAAAGCCCTTTTCGACAAAGTATGAATGACTTCAAATTCATTCAGAAACAAGTGTCTTTTGCTTCTTTTTCACTTAGCAGGCAACAACAACAACAAAAAATCTTCATAACGGATAGGCAGTAGAATTTCCTCTTTGATAATCAACCAGAGGAAAAACTTGTTATGCAGAGGAGTGAATAACACATCCTTGTATAGCAAACATACATTTTAAACAAAAACAAGTTCACATATGGTTGTGATGTGATATTCAAGCAGAGTACGTCTGATTGACATGTATATGAATACCGTCATGCAGAATGTAAATAGAAAATGTTTCAAATCCAAGTGTTTTAACTTCACATTATGGAAAATAATAAATACTGAATAATGTAATACAAGGTATTTCTATCTTGGGGTTCTAATGACTAACCACTTGAGCTCTGCTTTTGTGGTTTATAATGTCACCAGAAACCTCCATGGAATTATATATAGAATAAATGATAGGCAATGTTGAATTACAAGGCTATCAGGCTATAATACATAAAGTAAGTACCTAATATAGCCTTATAAATTATAGGCTTTTATGGTCTAGCATTTTACAGCATAATGTCACAAACTGCAGTGATACAATATATTGATAAAGGATATGATACCACATTAGGCTTCAAAAAAATGTCCCCGTGTCTACATTAGGGCCAAATTATTACACAGAATCATAGGTTCCCAGCTGGAAGGGTCCTTGAAGGATGTCATACTTAATGCTTGCCCCCACACACACAGCCACCACCCAGACACAGATGCCCCTTCAGCCCTCCTCTACAGCACTGACAGATGGCTATCTTGCCTCCAACAACCCAGTGCTGAAAATATCGGTGTGGGGGGGTGTCAGAGAAATGCAGCAAGCATATACATGCAATAAAGACACAACAATATTAAGCAGCCAATGTAAAGGTGAAATACCTCCACTGGACTGAGCGTAGACCACCACCCTGTACTCACACTTTTACAAATAGAAGTGCTAAGAGATGGAAGAAGAGCAAGACTTCCTTCTAATTCATTTTTATATCTCTTCCTTTTATCTATCTCAGTTAACGTAACCATTACCTGATGGGATGTCACACCTTTAATCAATGCCAGACACACGTGCATGCATGCACACACATGCGTACACACACACACACACACACAGTTGGGTCCAGAACCACACACTAAATCACCAAACAGTGAGGGACTCCAGGCTGCCTTCAAAAGAAAAAGCAAAGACCACTCAGGGAAGCCCACATTGCCAGATTTTCTGCAAACTAAAGGGAGAACAGATTAACATGGATACAAGCCTCACTTGTTTCTGACTGAATCTTTTCTATGTACAATAACTAAAAACAAAAGTGGGTTGTACTGACCACTGAGTATCTCTAGCTTTCTCAGGTTATATTTATTTCAAGTTTAGCAGTTTTAAGAGGTGATCAAGGATGATATATATTAATAAAACCCACAGATACAATCACCTGGGCTTCTAAGAACTACCTTAGCTTTCTATCACTCAAATCATTCCTGCCCATGTGATCAAATCCTCTCATTCAATCCAATCCAATCAATCTTCATTATACCAGTATTGCTTCCTTTTTATTTACTGGTTATGAAGTTCCTTTTATATCCTATCAATAAGCAATAAATGTAGGGGGGAAGAATCAAGAGATCTATTCAACAGTGTACCCAGGCATGTAATACCCCATACTTGGGGGGCATTAATTAGTCTGTGTATTCATAAACACCAGAAATAGAGAATCATGAAAAAAGAGAAGCAGTGTACAACACATGTGAAGTTATCCTTTATGTAAAACAACTTTGAGTTCATTGCTGCTATTCAACACAAATCGCAAACAGACGGATGAGAGCATCGTTCTACTCATTTCTACACACAAAAAAGTAGCAGAGTCCTCACTTTCTACGTCTCTTCCAAACTTCAGTCCAATTAATTTAACTGATTCAAGTCACAATGTTTGCCCCAAAGATTGTATTTTCTGGAAATCTGACTGTAGAAATTAATAAAGCTTTACACAAATGATTTGCTCTAGATAGTGTGAATAATCTAATGTATCACCTTACATCTGTATTTTTAACAGGCACCACATTTGACATGCAGAACTTCCTTCACTTCTTAGAAAAACTGTGTAAGAAGGGAACTTCAGGCACTATTTTACAAATGCAGAAATATATTTACAAATATAGAAGCACAGGGAGGTTAAGAAACTTTCATAAGTTATACAGCTATTAAAAGGTGGAGCTAGAAATCCTGCTCAAACAATGTAGTTTCCTTTTATAAACATGTAAATGTGCAGTCTTACAAAAAAGATGGTATATGCACATTTTCAGAGATTTGTATACTTCTAGTGCAGCTTGGATGATCTTTTCAGGCAGGTGGCTATCATAAAGCATGTGATCAAAAATAACAGAAGGAGTTGCAGGCGGTACTTAATCAGCATTCATTAGAATCCTGCTGGCCAAAAACTAGCAGAAAACATCCTCTTACAAGTGAGGCTAAGAATTACACCTTTTCTTCAAAATGAAATTCTGTTTTTAAGACTCTTGAAAACAGTCTTTGCACCTTTCCTGAAGGATACGTTCACTTATAGGAAATTGTCTTGCTCTCTCTCTATATATGTATATATGTATACATATACACGTATATGTGTGTGTGTGTGTGTGTATAGAGGATATATATATATATATATATATCCTCTCTAGCATGGTTTTTTTTGAGCCCAAGAGATTTTGAAAAAAATCTCCTCAACTCCATTCCACAGTTGGAAAGGCAAAACTGAGAAGACAGAGCACCTCCCAATATTTGTATTTCTTACAGCTAAAACTCCCCCAAAACTTTTCTTGGTGGCATCAAGCATCACAATGGAGTAAATGCAGCAGGGTAAGAATTCAGAACACAGAAATAGAATGGGGGGTGTCAGAGAGGACAGGATGGGCTTGGCGAGGAATAAGAGAAAAAAGCACTGGCAACAAACTCCAAGCCCAGGAGACAGGGATCAGGCTGGAGTTTCACACTCAAGCTTTGGGGAGGCAGGACCTGGTTCAGGAATTAGAAAGCTCAGGATTTGGGAGGAGGACATCAGCAGAGCTGCACTGCATCCCACTGGGCAAACACAGAATAAAGTGATGTGTGTGTGTGTACGCACATGTGTATGCATGCACACATGCGTACGTGCTTGTGTGTATGTTAGGAAAGGGGAATGAAAGGCGATGTGGATCTACCAAAAATAATATCTCATTTCAAGTGTGAAAAGCTATTGCAGGAATCTTTTGAGGAGACTAATTAGGAGCCTCAGAAGAAACTGAGTGGAATTATATATACAATCCCACATTGAAAATGGAAATAGTAAGAAATTCTGTTTCCCTCCCTTTAAGACTTTAGCAGTGCAAATAATTTAGCACCTGCAAATAAGAAAATCAAAACAAAGTAAAACAAACAAACAAAAAATACCTGCAGGAGGAAAGTAGTTTCAGATTGACAAGGATAGCAAAGTACACAAAAGGTTTCTAAGTGAAAGGCACCATGTGGAGCACAGATAAAAGAGCTTCTAAAATTTTTAGGGCACCAGATTCAAGTGTTCCAGTGGATACTTAGAAGGGCTTAAGCACAAAACACTTCCCTCAAATGCATTAAGGGAACAGAAAATGACTTAGCCCACAGCTTGCTTGTTTTGTCCTAAAGGCAGCTGGCACTTCTGTGTAATGAATGGGGCAAGCACTCTCTCCAGTACGAGTACTGCTGGAAGGTTGCTGGATCCTCCAGGACATATCAAAATTCACCTGAACTCATTTTTTATTCCTGAGAAGTATCTCCACCATTGATCTAACTTTGAAAAGTTGTCTCTTTTCTGAGGTAGACTTTCACTCAGGGCCCAATTTGAACATCATACCATACCCTCCTCTTCCTCAATGCTTTTCTCATCTTAGCCCTTGACTTATCTCACACTTAGGAAGGATCATAACCATGTCTAATTGAAGGACCCTTCCCTTAAGTTAGGTTCAACCCTGGCTAATTGAAAACTGAAGTCAGTCGCCAATCACAGAGTGGCAACAAACAGTCCTGTGAAATCCTCACAGGGGAGAGACTGCATCAGCAAGAGTCTTCGTTTGAAAAGCATGAACTGTATCCCCGCAAAGTTTATGTGTCTGTATTTAGTATAATTAATTTCATTGTCTTGATGTTTCAATAGAAAGCTTTTAAAAACCAGTCAGGGAAATTATTCAAAAGCTAAGCATGATTTTAAATTTAAAATATAAAATAACATGGGGCTGCACTAATAATCAATTACACCATACATCTGAATAATGAATAGATCTGGAAACATCTGATTCTTTCTACCTTCAAAAACAAAGATCTGAATTCCTTCTAACATCATTGACTAGAGTTTAAAATACTAACAATTGCCAAATTCTAAAACAGTGGTGTTTTAATCCCTTACCACTTTTAAATGGAATCAGTTAAAAATCAACTTCTAGAGACAGTTCTATGAATGCAGCCACACCTAAAACACAAGCCAATATTTTTTTCTCTACCCCCAAAAAAATTCATGAACAGCAACAGCTGGAACTATTTTACACTGGACGGCTCGGTTCTGTGAGAATGTTCTCCTTGTCTTTGTCTGTGAAGCTAAAAGAGGCTGGACTCAAAGGT
>PVHY01005951.1:0-57500 GCA_004024945.1 Uropsilus gracilis | reverse complement strand
CTGAACACTCTGGTCATGTGCTCTTCATACTGCCATTAACAAAATAAATATGTTTTGTAAAAGTTGTGGCTATTGATAATAAAATCATTCTTTACCTTCCTTCTACTCAGACTAAAAGGCAATAGCCAAAACTATAGTTCTTTTTAACCTTGGAATTACAGCAACAACATATGGCTTCCATTTACTTCCAATTTTACTCGTACTGTGAGCTTCTTTGGTGAAGTTGTCTTCTATTGCTAAATGACAAAATGAATGATGAAATTCAGTTGCTATGCTAGAAAAACAAAAAACAAACCATGGTGGTTAATCCCTAAGGAAAACTGGACTTCGGTTATGAATCATCTTTACCAGCAATCTAGTAAATCTTAAATAAAAGTCTTTATGTCCTAAAAAGTATTGTGAATAAACATTTTCTTTTATACCCCTGGCAGAAAGGATTCTCCTCACTCTCCAGTTCCTCTGTATTCAAGTTTAAAGATGCCATCAGCCCTCAGTGATTATTTGAACAGAACTTGCCTTGTGCAAGAGACATCAATGAATAAGGCAAGCACGAAGTCTGCTCTGTTTTTATTGCATGCTTGCAGGGCTCCTCATATTGCTGAAACTACAATGAAGAACTTGGAAGCACATAATAAAACCAACCCATTGGCTGTTATGGCATTAGTAATTTTTCTACAAAATGAAAATGTATACATTTTGTTATCAGATAAATCTTTACGACTTTCCCCATCTTTCCCTAGCCAGCACTCCCCATCTCCCCCCAATCACTTGTATGTCTAAAATTTGGGGGTTTTTTTGGGGGGGTTGACTTGAAAAAGATAGGAATTATCTAGGAAAGCTATGGAAAAAGTCTGAGGGAAAAACTCATATATTCAAAATTGGGGTGAAATAATTTTTTTAATTTTAAAAATGTGGCTAGCTAGACAATCAACTTCTTCAGACAATAAAAGTGTAGCTCTGTGTGTTATAAACTATTTATGACATGTTCAAGGAAGTTTTTCACCCAGGCAGAAAATATCCTTTTAATAAGCCCTTTTTACTACAAGACGATATTATTGGTCTCTTCTTTATTGTTGTTTTCATGTTTTCAGCATAAATATAGTGCAAAAAAGACAAAGGCAATGCAGCACACAACTGAAATGTTATACAATTTGCTAAAATGATGAATAAAATTAAAACTGCCTGTCAAAGCAAAATGAAAAGCAATTTTGTTTGCAATTTTCATAGCAGCTATGGAAAAGCAGCCAAATTCATGAACTGCATGCAGTCTGCAGTTTATAAGCATCCACAAGAAGGTGCTTTGATTAGTAATAATATCAAGATGAACTACAGTTTAAAATTCAAACATTTCTAGCCTAGATGCTGGCCTTCTGAAAGATCATGTTCTTTGCTCCCCAAAATTTACCTAAGAGTTAATATCAGACTATCTAGGTGATTATGAACACCTTAGAAAGCTGGTGTTTGATTCCAAATTTAAATTTCATCAATCATTCCAAGCACTAACACCTGTGAAATACTCATTCTATGCTCTTATTTCTGGGCCACTCGCTGGGAGCCCAGACTGAAAATGAGTAGACAAAGAGATACAAATACTACTGCTTGCAACCAAATTTTAAGGAGAGAAATTTCTACTGAGTACAGTATCTGATTCTGAATGAATGAATAAATGATTGAATGTATAATTCAGTTCAATACCATTACTGTACTCCATACTGTTCATGGTACTCTTAGTCATATTATACAAATATTAATAGTCTTGCCAAATTGTTGGGATTACTCCACAGAATTTTATCAAAACATAATTAAATGATAAGAAATTTAGTTTCTCTCACATTCAGCCATAGGTAACACACCAGTGAAATTCTTCTCATTGAAAGTTGTCCATGGCTGACATCAATTTCTCTATATTACAACCTACTAAGTTAAAACATAAAAAAATTGCAAGTATTTATTAAAATTAGCATGTCAACACTGATTTCAAGAAAAATATTTATGAAATGCAAAAAAAAGAATAAATGTCCCTTATCAGCATGTTGGCTCATGAAAACTTCCCAAATTCTCACACAGCAAGTTCAATATGACTATTATATATGACAATATTCACTGGTAAAGACCTTCATAAGTTCAAATAAAGAGGTTAAACATAGTCATAGAAAGGTAAATTACATAGATGAACTCCAGACACTGGGGTATAATAATTTCGAAAAAGTTGAATTTCTTGAGAAAAAGTTAACAAGGAGACTGGTCTTCCACCAGGAGAAATACAGGTCAGCTCTCTGAACTTTGCCAAATGACCAACAATCCCAGCATCAATAAACACCATAACACCTGCAGACAATTCTACTGTCAGTTGTCACTTCTTTGCACCTGTTTCTTGCCAAGCCCGAGGCATGCTACATTAGCAATTAGTAATACAACCTACCCTTTTACAAGTAGCAGCTCCATTTTCCAGTTGAGGAAACTGGAGAATAGTGCAGATATTTTGAATTTTCATAATAAAATAATCAACACTCTCTCAATACAGTTGTGCTTGAAAAGCTGCTGAGTTGGAAGACATTTTTTGTTCCGGAGTTTTGGAAGTCCCAATCACTTCACCAAGAGGGAAAAAAAAATAACCTTTTAAGTTTTAAGAAAGATTTTAGAAACTGATAGTACCTGGCATATAACACTTGAGTAATACTTATTAGAAGGAAGAAAATGAAGAATGCAAGGGAAAGCAGAAGAAATATAAGAGGAAAAAGTAGTGTCATTAAAAGTTATTTTCTTAAAGTGCCATACACAAATTTCCTTGGAAAATTCAAGAACATATCTTTTGGCTTTAACTATGTCAGATGATTATGACAGCAACATTTAAGTACATTACCTTTCAGCTTAATACTTTTTTTTCTATACCCATAAAACTAAAATACTACTACATTCAGATGAATTTTATATATTTACTGTGAAAATATTTCCATATTTATTTTACAACTTTTTGAGATCTGGGGCTTGTCATCACCATCTGTACCACATCATGACACTTCTGTTTAAGACAAGCTTCCTTAATGTCAGGGCACAATAATAGGACATAGGTATAAAACATCTCTTCCAATAAACTCTCCCCAACACCTGTATTTTAAAAATCTTCCTCCAGTTTTCTTAGGCTATCATATCAAATTTTAAGTTTTCTCCAGTGTCTCTTAATGACTAAATGATGCAGAGATATAAAGAAATAGGTGTTATAGATGTTAAATAATATAATAGCATTATGTTAAATAATATCATTAAAAAATCAGTACATATAGTTAAATATTGGTATTAGGAGGCAGAACGTTAATGATGTTTTCAGAGAAACAGCCCACAAATGTGAAAATTCTCCTAGAGGTAATATAATAGCATTGTTAAATAATATATCATTAAGAACCAGTACATATAGTTAAGTATTAGTATTAGGAAGGTAGAAATTTAATGATGTCATTGGAGAAACAGCCCATAAATGTGAAAATTCTCTTAGAGGTAGGAATTGAATTCATTGAATGAGATGGTTAGGAAGGGTATGGTGAACTCAACACCGGAGTGATACTAGAGTTTAACTTCAATTTATGATATAAAAACAAGAATATTCAGTATGATGGCTAGAGTAGAATAGTATGGCAGTTCTTATACTCCTTCCTTTTAGGATTGACTTTCATTTACAGAATAATTTCTAAAAAGACAGATTTTTAAATAAAATCGATGTGACCTAGAAAAAGCAATGGGTAAATAAGTTTCTGTTCTGCTTCTGTGAAAGACTGCTAAGACTGGTAAATCTTGAAATCTTGAGGTTTACTACAAATTCAGTAGTCCATGGTTTGCTCCTTTCAGAAGAGGGGAGATGAAAGTATGAAAGCAGTAGTTTTGAAACTGCTTTTGTTAATTTGTTCTTGAAGCAACATAGAAGTCCCAGATATATAAAACTGACAAAATATTCTGAAGCGGGATGTTCAGAGCCCAGTTTTCAGAATCCCCAGTTCCATCCTTCTCTACCTGTTAAAATTTCCAGATTTCCCAAAACACTGTTAGAATTCACTGTACTAAATGATCTCCAGGGTCATGTCCAAGTCTATTGCCCATTTGTGTATTTTTTATTACGTTAAGTCAGTATTTTAGCTTTCTCCATTGAGGGAAAATAAATTAGGAAGGAGAAATGGTAGAACATGATACAATGGAAAAGCTCTGGATATTCTGGTATTTAATGATCATTTTAATCAATAATTTTCAAAATCATATATATGATTCCATTTATTACCATAAGCTATCTTCCATCAAATAGGGACGATTACAAATATTCTTCCACCTTCATGTTCAGGTGAGGGCTCAAAGAATAGTTGTAGCACCGATTTTTCTTATTTAAGCATTGGTTCCCTCTCTGTCTTTCCCTTTTTCACTTCCTCCCTCCCCCTCTCCCCACCCCCCCATCCTTCCCTTCTCCTCTCTCTCTCTCTCTTTAATTTCTTAGAGGTCTCTAAACAGACATTACCAAGAAATTTACACTAGAGAATCAAACAATCATTGCTCCAGGAGTACAATATTTAAAACTAGCTTTTCTGGATTCTACCTCAAGGTGATCTCACTATTGCAGCTCTTTAGAGATTTAACAAGAAAATTATTATTTCCAAAATTTAATTGAGCCTTCTTAAGGTAGATATTTATGATACTCTTCACAACACTTGGAAATTTTATGCTCTACAGTGGAACATTTGACTGTTTTATTATATTAGTATTCACTTTTATATTTCAGGTATCTAAATAGTATTGTATACATTTATCTAGCAAATAAATCAATCTAGCAATTTATTTTTAGCAAATGGTTTTTCCAGTTTCTTGCATACAACACAAGTATTAAAGTCACTCATCTAAAACTTCAACAAGGGGATATTTTATGACTGTCATGTGACTGAAAGATCCATATTTTAATACACAACACTTTTTTTTTAAAGTAGTGCTCTGTGATTAACAAACTAAAGATAATTTTTTTCTTGTTTGCTAGCAAATAATTTCTTTAATCCAGAGCAAGAGAAGTGAACTCTAGCTAATGAATATTACCCTTGGTTAGCAGTAACCCAGAATCTTAAAAGGCTCATTTTTATCATTGATATTTTGAAGTTGTAACTTTGATCCATATCAACATAAAAAAGAAATGATATTATTAACATTCTCTTTCATTACTGGATAATACTCTGCAATGCTTTTACTTCAGGGGAACTATTAAAAGATCTCCTTAAAGATGAACTCACAGATGATTTTAAAGAGGGATAAAAATTTCTTGGTTTCTCTAGATAAGGTGAGTATTCTCTTTTTCTTTCCTTTCTGTTATTTTTCTGCTGATCCTCTGGTCAATATGTTTCTAGGTATAATTCAAGAAACCGCTTCAATCAATAAAGGTGAATAAAGCATGGGAAAATAATTATGCTACAAGTTAATTATCAAATTTGATTCTAAAGGCCTAGGATAACTTTTTGCATTACTCTAAAAAACACTTTATTAATTTTACTTGTCAAAACCAACAAATAATATTTTTCACTATGTGCAGATTATACATGCAAGTAACAAAAAGTGAACATATTTGGAGGAAATTTCATCTACATCTCTTGCACAATCGCCTTACATTATGAGAAACAAGTTGGAACATAAGTATTTCAATACCGCTATCACTGACATCTTTTTTCCTTTCACATAAACTTCATCTTAAGAAAACATGAAAACATATATTTCCACAAAAGTCCAGGGAAATAAATTGGCAGCCTAATCAATGATCATAAATAATACTGATAAAACTATTACACTAGCAAAAAATTAGAATACTGCCCAACATTTAAAATACCCTGTGTGATCATCTCAACTTTATGAGGGACATAGGGAAAACAAACAAAAAAAAGGACAAGAAAACGTTAAAACTAAGAAACTGACAGCAGAACTAAGGCATAAAAGCATGGAAAGAGGAAGGTGCGTGAAATCAGAGAAAGGATATGAGCACAAGAGACTCACAGTTCTCAGGTGATAAGGTGGTGAGAGAACCTTGGGGTATACAACGATGTGAAAAATAATACATATGCAAGCAATTAAAAATAAGAATAATCTAATAAATATTTTCATTTTTATTACAAATAATTTAAAATAAACAAAATAAAATATCTTGTATGCTCCCCATCACCTTCTATTCTCCACCAGAAAGATAACTACTAACATCCCCTTTATGATAATGATTTGTACTCTTTATTATTCCCTACCTTTGTGTTTAACCTTGTAGCTAGTCTGTCCAATTTTGCACTCTAAGTGGGTAGATACTGAATATATTCTTTGTTGTCTCGCTTCTTAATTCAATTCTTTTAGGATTATTCATCTTGTTGTGTGAAGCCATAGCTCATTTGTTGTCTTTGCTGATAATGTTCTATTCTTTGAACATCCATGATTTATACACTCGACATCGTGTATATTTGGGTGCTTTCCAGCTTAAACTATCAAGAAAATGTGGAAATTAGTATTCTGGTATATGTCTCATATATATATATATATATATATATATGAGATATATATATATATACACACATATATGTATCAGTTTCTTTAGGTATGGGCAAATGAAACAGCAGAATTGTAGCATCTGCATATCTCCAAATATACTACACAAAGCAAACCATTTTTTCCAAAGTATTTCTATAAATTTACACTCTCATCAGCAATACCTGAAAATATCCATTATTCCATATCTCTGTCAACACTTAGAATTGTCATACTTTTATACCAACTGGATAGGCATGTAGCCCAAGAAATTTTATGACCAATATATTCTTTACCTGTTTAAAAACATGCAAAAATCACAGAAATCATGGAAACACTGAAAGAATGTCATTCTATCCTTTTACTTGTCTAGCTCTGCCTCTCAATGGCCCTAGTCTATATTAGAAGTTTTAATATATACATATTTTATTTTATTTCATTTCCTTGTACTCCTTGTAAGTTCACAAGTGGACTGTATATGTCTATGATCTCTGGTAATACTACCCCATTTGATAGGACTACTAGGTACAAAAATATAATTCTTCAAAGAGAACTAATTGTTGTCACAACTCTACTCTGAAAGATTTTATTTAATAATACTATAAATTACATTCGCATCCTTCTAGCTAGAGATACTTTTTCATTTTTTGACCATCAATTTCATATATGCCAGTAGCATTATACTATCTATGTAGACTTGCTACACATTTGGGACCTGAGATTATCTATTCCTCAAAAAATAAACAGACTTGATTCTAAGCAGAATGCCACTGCTGATGGTCTTGAGATTTAAGCCTCAGAAAGTTGGTGGAGTACACATGGAATGGGAAAGAGGATCAGAGAATTGTCCTTGAACAAACATTCTTCCTTAGACAGTATTTTGACCTCATATCACACTATGTATTGTTTGCATTGAAGGATATATCCAACTTTCTCTATGTCTCTGCAAATATATTCTTTTCGTCAAGGTCAAGTTCAAGACTCTCTTACCATGAAGTAGACTTTTCAGGGAACATGGCAAACTCTATTAAACTCTCAAACCTTGAGTAATTAAGTACTACTTTGGTGAACAACTATATTCCCTATTCTATAGAATATATAATTTATACCTCAATAAGTTTAATAATAACCATAATCACTAGACAGTAGAAACTGGTCATATCTTGTTGAATGCTGCATCTTTAGCATAAGGAATTATAGCTGGTACTTAATTGATGCTCAGAGATTAAGAATGAATGAATAAATGAAAAAGAAATGTCATGCTTTTCTGTATTTAATTTTATATGCATGTGTGGTCATCTCATGGACTATGTAGGCTTATAACTAGCAATTATTATTTAATATTTGTTTCATCACACTATCAAAGGTGATAGATATATAACTAATCAAAATGAACCATACAGTCAGGCTCAAATTCTTTAGCATAGGTACTTCTTCAAATTTTTTATTACACACTAAACTGAAGTCAAGAAAGTAATGAAGATGCTAAATACTTTAAGCACAAATATTTGGCACTTATGCTTTGTAACCCAAATTTTCTAACAGAGACACCAGTGTAAGTATGTGTAAATTGGAAGATGAAAGTTTGTACAAAAGCAATTTACAATATTCAAGGTACAGGAAACCCATGCAAAATTCCGATCAAATCCTTCCTAGTTTGATGATTTAGTTTCATCAAGAACTAAAAGAATGTTTTGAAACTGTATAACTATAACATAGTTTGCAATAAGAAAATAGCGAAAATGGATGCATTATGACTTATGAAGACTGCAATATTGCAGTACTGCAGTACCATGAATGTTCTGCCTAAATGAGACACCTAGCCAGCTATCCTAGTGTCATAAAGTAGGCACAGACCATAGGTCCCTGAGAGAAGTAGCAATTAGAAAGAAATCAGCAATTTCTCTACCATTTCTGAGATAAGAAGTTATTCTTAAAATATTTACATGTGTATTCTTTCTGCAACAACCACCATTTAAAAGGCTAAATTTATTATTTAAAACTCCATAAGTACTTAGTATAAATTCTGTGTAGAAAACTTTCCCATTCTTATATTTCTTATTTAAGTCACAGAATTAATATTATTAACTAATTCACTCATTCATTAATTTACCAAATATTTATTGAAGACCCACTATATACCAAGGTCCTGAGCTAGGTATAATGCATACAATATTTCGTACTTTATGAAAATGCCAAAACTTTACTATAAAATCTTTTCATTATTCAGAAAAATCCCTCATCTTAATTACAAGTGAGATCTTGCCCAAAAGCCCAGGTTGATCCTCAGTCCCATTTAAATAAATCAAAGAAGAAATTATATGTATAATCACACAAAGAAATATAAAATTTACAAAATTCAATTTTTTTTTCAATTGTATCTTATAGCTCTTCTGAATGATGTCCTAGCCAAAGGTCCCATCTAACTAGTGAACCTGGGACCAAATCACAGAACCAGAATATTCTTCAGATACATTCTGCCTGTGTTCTGGCATGTAAACTGGAGGAAAGTAAATTTGAGGTCAGATATTTGTCCCCTCTGGACACCTCCCTCACCTCCTGCTGCTGTTAAAGCAAATTTAAGACTCAAAGAAATGCAATGACACTACACATCCTTCATGCTCCTACTTGTTACAGAGAAAGTGAAGAAATGACCCCTCACCTGTCTCTATACTCCTAGGACTCTAGTCCCCTTTAAGGATGCCTACACTACTCAGTTTTCCCATCTATTTCCCATTTTTAGATGTGTGATCAGAGTAGCACATAATATGATTTTCCTTAATCCACCTCCACCCTGGGGATGGCAATGGCCCATTACACTTTTAGGAACAATAATCACCATGAATGGTGAGATATTAGGCTTAGTAAGTTTAAAAAAGGAAAGCACTGGAGACAGGAATAATGACTTAGTGAGGTTCAGAATTGGAAGCAATTCACAGGTAGCAACTAGAACATACATATGACTTACTGAGTGAAATTAAATCATTTCAAATATCCACTTTAGATGCAGGATCATCTCACTTTTACAGAGTGAGATCACCAACCCCCCCCCAAACACACACACACGCACACACGCACACACGCACACACACACACAACAATGCAGTGTTGGCTCCCTGCCAAATGATCAGACCACAAATGTGGATGCACCTTGGACAGCGGACATCCTGGGCGCAGCAGAAACAAAGTTCTAGCTCCCACCACTTCCCACATGGAAATCTAGCAAAGAAAAACAATCTGGGGGGGGTCACATGATCTAGGTTTGTCATCCTCTGCATCTGTCCCCAAGTGTAAACATCTTGATGCAGAAGGAAACTGACTCATCCCTATCAGGAAAAGTCAGTTTTCCTCTGCCTACATATACTAGAACTTGGCCACAAGTGATCTGGGTAGGAAACTATACAGAACACTAACTTGTAACTTAACAAAACAAAAGTTAAATTGCTTCAAACAGGTTTCTGCTACAAAGCCCAAGGAAAAGGGCTGAGAAGGAAAACAGTGAGGTGGAAAATAGAAAACTACCAAAAAAAAGTATAAAGTAAGTGGATAAATTAAGAATAGTAACTGAGAAATTCCAAACAGAATCAGAAACTTCAAAATTATGGTAACTACGCACTGGAGACAAATACTTGAGGCATAACTCAGTTGCATGTTGTGTCCTACTCCTAATGGGTTTTGAGACAGAACTGGGAGGTCACTAGAAGGTCTTTCATATGGCACTTGTCGAATGCTGGTCAGGGTGGACATTTGATAAAAGCTTCTTTAATAAATGAAGATGCCCAATGACAAGTGGGAGTCACCAAGGGCCCATGCTTCCAGGGAACAAAAGAACTACAGCTTAAGAAATTACTTTGTGTAAACATCTGCCTCTGATTTCTCACTTAGAAGCACAAGATCAACTAAAACTCTATGACAAACGGGAAAGAAAAAACATAGGAGCCAAGGAAAGACTTGGAGCTCCAGGTTCCCAAGGTAGCCACACCAACCACTCCCACCCCACATATGTTTTTGCAGCACAACTTTCTAGTTTCTAGTCTTACCAAAAAGTGGAGTTTATTTCCCTTCCTCTCAAGTCTGTGCTGACCAACAGCTTATTTTTTGAGACTGCTTCATGAATTTGTGTGCCATCCTTGCACAAGGGATACACTCCTTCATTGTCCCAATTATATGTTGCCAAAGAAAGCACTAAAATATATTAACAAATTGAAATGATGGAAGTACCACTGTTATTTCTGAGTCCAGTCATCAAAATATTGTCACTTGATCCTGCTGCCCTTCTGGAAACCTACACCTACAACAACATAACCAAACCACAAGATGATAAGGCCAGAGAGGTCAACAAAGTCCCTCACTGACAGGAGACACTGAGCTGCCAGCTGTAACTAACCGGCCATGCCCTAAGATCACTCCAGACCACGGTTAACATCATGAAATGCCAAAGATCTGGCCAGTCAACCAAAGAATCTTGAAAAGTAATAAAGTGATCATTGGTAAGCCACTATCTTTTGTGGCAGTTCATTACCCAGTAACAAATAACTGAAACTGTGATTGCTACTTTATTACATCAATATAAGCATAGGCAGATTTACACAAGCATATCTATAAGATATGTCAACATCAAGAATGGTTAGTTGGAAAATGTCTATTTTGATCTAACAGTGCATATAAACAAGCAAATATTCCCATTTTGGTAAATATTTATATCTTTTATAATTTAAAAAAATTGAGTTATATTAGAAAGATTGTAAAATCTCACCAAGGAAACTTAAATGAAGGAGCCACCTCAAACTTTACGAGCAAAAATAGGAATATGGAAACACATATACCTAACATCAGTCTAAGACATAAAAAAGGCATGTGCTTCTTATAAATGGAAAACCAGCTCCTCCTTTTCTCTCTAACTCTTCAAATACTTTCCCACCCTTAAAGATGTATATATTCTAACCATTTGGAAACATCAAACAGTGATGAGAAACATTTTAAGTTTCTCTTGAACACTGCAAGTATGAAGATGAACGATCATTGCCTATGATATTACCAACATTTTAATTCTCTGAAAATGAATCAGTTGTGCTCAGAAAAGTGTTTATTACAGACTCATTTTTATTTTGAAAGTACCATGACTTTTCCAATTGTAAACATGAATCCCTGACAGGTAGAACTTAGATTTTCTTGCCTCATATCTCAACCACGTTATTTAGATGGATATGGGCACATTCCAGATTTACTAACCCTGAAAAGGGGTTTCACACAGGGTTCAAGAAATCTAAAAACATCCTGTAGATAGGACTCAGGCAGTAGGGGCAACGCCTGGCATAACAATGAAAGAAAATCAAGAAGGAAGCAACCCTTTATTCATTCTACCCGGAAGATACAAAATCACCTACCTCTGAAGATATTGGAGAGTAGCTAATCACTTTTACCTCTTTGATCTTCACCCCCTACAGAGAAAATTTCATCCATGATAACATCGAGGATGGTACCAAGACAGCTGTAAAGTTCACTTTCCTGACAAATGGGGCCTTGAGTCTCTGCTCACCACTTTCCACTGAGGGAAATCACACACCCCTCATGTGGCGGGCACAAACTCTCCAGGGACGCAGCCCTCCCTCAGAGACCAGCAGACTTTTCGCCTCAAATGTTTCCAAAGAACAAATTGGGCAACAGCTAAAGACTAATGAAAACACTCAAATGAGAAGGGAGGGAGAGGGACAGAGTTTTACAGAGTTTAACTACTTGAAGATACAAGCCCTGGAAAGAAATGGCCACCTGAAGGCAAGCATCCTTGACCAAATGGGCAGTTATTCCATTTGAATATGCTTCTGGGTAACAACCTATGGTGTGATTCACTATCCATTTCACCTCAGTGAAATACTTCTGACAGCAAAACCCACACTGGACTTGGAGTCAGAAAGTTCAATATCAGGTATTGGCAATGCCAGTAAACTACTCAGTGACAACTGAGTCTGGATTTTCTTTTCTGTCAAAAGGGAGTCAGTTGGACAGGATGAAGATGAAAGCTCTTTTCAGCTATAGACTTGAATGTCTCTCTTCAAGACCAAGTAGAAAACTTCTTTCATCTACAGTTCCCCTTTTTTGTACAGATTATCTAGTGTATTTTTTCCCACTACTACCTATTTGTAGATGCTGGGGAAATCCATGGAGAACGGAGGTGAGAGAAAAAAGGTTTGTGGCACCATTTGGAGGCATACAACAGACATACATTGGAGCAGCAAACATGTCACACACCAGCTGTTTAGATACGGCAAACTGCCTAGGCAGTTCTATGTCTCAAGCTATCAATGGCAGGCAAGTAGTGCGTATGTAATATGTCACATCCAAAAAGCAGGTGCATGACATACTTTTCATTTGTCCACACCCCCAGACACACGCAGAGAGGAGCCTACCTTATGATTCTTTCGTAAAAAAGTGTCATTGCTCAGGTTAAATAAGACAAACTTAAGACTGGCTAGGTAAACAGCTATTTTGTAAGCAACACCAAATTTTGAGAAATATTCCTTGGGATGCCATATCCATAACATACCTGACATGGCTGTATTGAGCATTTCTGCTCTGATAAAGGCATCTTTCCTTATTTTTCTCTTTAGAAGCACTGGCACTCAAAACAAAGAACAAAGTGGACAAAGCTCAGAGTCCTAGACTATGGTTCTGCCCTGGATGCAAAAAACAGTTTTCTCTTTGGAAAATATGATGTGCTCTTTGTTAAATAATTAAAGAATATAGGTTATCAACCAGAGAAAAAGGTTCTGTCCATGTTGGGATTTTAAAAGGCTCTTATGTTTTAGCAAGTATTTTAAATTATAGATGATATTGAAAGAGAAAAATATCACTAGTAACACAAAGTCCAAATATTTAAATGTGGTAATTGTGTGAGAGACTCGGAGTTGCTACCTCAAATCTATGCTTGTAATCCAGTGAGATGTAAGCAAAATTACTAATATGAGTTTTATGGGAAGGACATTTAAAGGAATTGAATTCAGACAAGAGAGACCTTGTTAGTTCTTCCACCCTCCATCTTTTCCTAACCTTCAAGTGACATTATGACATGAACTTCAGCAGTCAGCTTGGCCTACTTGACAACAGCAACCATAGGCTAGGAAACAGAGTACCCCCCCCCCAAAAAAAAGGAAAAAAAAGAAAAAAACCTGGACATCCTATTTCTGGGATTCTCACACATAAACAAGAAAATCTCTCTGATTTAGGCTGTTGCTACTTTGAGTTTTTCTCTTATGTAGAATTAAACAGCTTATGAATTTATATAATGTCTAGCTCCAATCTTAGACATACAAATCTGTAGATACAACTAATTTGGGTGGCCAAAACTCCTATGTATAATGAATGATGTTTTAACTATACTAAATGGGACAAGTATCACAGGTGACCAATCAATCGACATAAAAATATTTGGTTAGGTAGAAAAAGTTTAAGGGTAAACAATTTATTGTCATCCTGTCAATACAGAAACAGGTTCCTGAGGAAATCACTGAAGATTCTGATTTCTCAATCACCTTATTTTATAACGGAGATAATTTTGATCCACCTCATGAGCACAGGTGGAGGATTAACTAATTAGCAATTGTCAATCACCATGAAAATAAAAATTTTAAGAAGCAATAAGACTTTTCCTTAGACTATTAATAGCTGTACTAGCAATTTCTTCTTTCGCTGGAGAAAAGTTGCATTTAATAAGCACCATAGGCTCATTGTTTAAGAACCAACCTAAATCAAAGTTAAATCTGAGGACACTTCTTGACATTTTAACAACATCATTAAGGCAAGAGATGCTACTGTCAATGTAGTCTCCTGAAGACAGGCTAAACATATTTGTGATGAATTCAGAAACTTCAGGTGGTAGTACATCCTGGCTACATTACTGCAGAGGAATATTCTAAAATACTGTCACAACTTAACTTATTTCCCAACAACTATTTACCCTTCATGGTTCTTTTCAACCTACTTCTAGGACAACCTAACTGGAAAGAGAACTTTGGAATTAATCTCACGCTTCCTTTGCTTTGTGAACACCCTTGCACTTATTGCATGCACTGTGTCCTTGAATTCTTGAATACTCTGAGTGTGCAACCTGCTGTGACACAATGTTAACACTTAGGAAATCACCTTCTGGATCAGATATCAGAATTCTTATTCAGAGTCTTTGTACCCACCTTTAGTTCCCTACCTTGATTCCACAGACATACTTCTGATTTATTTTCTAATCTCTCTGGGTGTGGTTTCATATCTGATCTCTTCCAAAAGTTCCTGAATACATTTTCACCTACCAGCACACACCACTCCCTTCTAGAGCATGCATAGAAATTTATTATCCACACTAGCAATTCTAGCATTCAAAGATACATTGCAACATTCAGCATCACTTCTTTTGGTATCTTTCTTTCCCAATACATAGTAGGTGCCACTAAAATCACAATTTCCATTTATTTGAACCCTCACAATGTATTGCAAAATATGAGAGTATGGCAAAAAACTCACTATGCGTACACATTAGAGTATGTTGTTTTACTCTTCAGTGTACTGGGCAGTTGTTGACGTACATTTCTTTAGTGTCTACTCCACTAGAAACAAAAGTTCAAATATCCCTTATTTCAAAAACTAAGCCCAAATGATTTCCTAAACCACTGATCACCTGAATCCCTAGTAAGCTAAACTAACTTACTGGCACTTAGGCAAGTCTAGTAAAAGCAAGATATGGATACATTTAATTGCATTAAACTAAAGTTAATAATTTATCATTTTGAGCTAATTCACAAAATTAGGGAGAATTATTTAAATATAATTTTAAAAATGTATGGGAAAATTCTGTACCACTGAATACATCAGCTACATGTATAACATTTTTCAATTATAGCCATTAAGCAACTATCTTCTTACACATATCAGTGTGCTGGTCAAAAACTTATCTCAGGATCTTAATTTTTAATATCAGTACACAGTGAAATCAGAATAAAATGCTAGTTTAGAAACAGGACCTCTCATCTTTATTCTCAAAATATGATATCCTTTATTCTATATAAACCTAAACACAAAGGTCTTACTAGAATGGAGACAAACACATTTAATTAAACTAACTTATATTTCCCCCCACTTGCCCCATCCCTTTTAGTATCAGTCACACATTATTCCCTCTTGAAAATTTAAAGGAGGAGAAATTAAAACTGAATGCCAAATATTAAATCATATTAAACCCTTTCAAAACCTCTCAGGATTCTGGAAGCCATTCAAATATGGAATCTGACTCCTGAGTTATTCTTAAGGAATCATTACCACCTTTAATAATACTAATAATTATGTTTATAATGAGCATTCACTATGTGCCAAAGACCCTTCCAGGATGATATATCCATTATCTCATTTAATCACCACAACTCTAAAAGTAGATAATAATATTACCTTTTATTATTGTCCCTATTTAACAGATAAAGAAATGTCAGGTTAAAATTTTAAGTCATCTGCCTGAGGCCACACAGCTAGTTTAGGGAGAACTGAGATTTACATTTTGGTTGGCCAGGAGCCAGAGTCCACCTCTCTATTCATTATACTGACATTCCTACCAATTCCATTAACCACACAACTCTTTTTACTCATTTTAACATTTCAGAGTTTCATTAATTCATCTTTCCTTTCAAAGACTGGTAGAATTAATTACTACTGAATGATTACACTGATTTTTTTAAGCTAATGGAATTTTTAATGAAAATAATACTAAAGGAAATGATGGGAAACTTCAAGTGTGAAAATGAGTGATAAAAGCAGTCTGTTAAGATTCACAAGATGGTCACAGAATCCAAAAAATGAATAGCAAAGTTAAATTTGCTTAGTAATTTATTTTAGGTGGGGGAAAGGGGTGCTAGTGGGTATAAACAATAACTGCTTAGTAATTAGATTTCCACAGAGATAAATCAGTGGGGTGGGGTGTGTGTGTGTGTGTGTGTGTGTGTGTGTGTGTATGTGTGTGTGTTTAAGGGATAGTCCACTGCTCTAAATATGGGAGCAGAAATAAATATGGGAGAAGAAAGCAACCTTCCAAAATTCTACTTAAAGTGATATTATCAAAACTCATCATGAAAGAAAAGAACACAAGTCTATCTTAATGCTTTTATACATCTTGCTTTATTCACGTTGTTATTCCAACTTGGTGTAACAATTCCAAGTTTATACCTAGAAGCCCAAATTTAAGAAGTAACCAACCTGAGAGGAAGAGATTCTTGATTATTAAAATGAAGAATTTTAAAAAAGCTAAATGAATCATAAAGTGTTAACAAGAATGAAGGCAATTGGGAGGGGAATAGGTAGTTGATTAAGGGAAAACAAAACTGCAAATCAAAAAATATGGTATCAGACCACTGCTAAGTCATCTACCTTTGGGTCCTGAACTGCAAATACAATTGCTTTGTTCAAACAATTTTAAACAATTCTAGTCAGAAAAATATGTCAAATTTAATATGACAATTTACCTTTCTAAATTCCAAATCTTCTTCCCTCTCAGTCCTGTTGATCGGCTTCCAATGTAACTGAGAAATTAAGAGAACCTGGGCTTGTTCTAGATCTTTTCCTTGCTCTTATGCCCCACAACTAACCAAACACTACATCTGGAAGACTTTAACC
Source organism: Uropsilus gracilis (assembly GCA_004024945.1). Taxonomy (NCBI): domain Eukaryota; kingdom Metazoa; phylum Chordata; class Mammalia; order Eulipotyphla; family Talpidae; genus Uropsilus; species Uropsilus gracilis. The sequence continues at coordinate 40,337 of PVHY01005951.1, read as the reverse complement.
CCTAGATAATTAATGCATTTGACCCTCTTCTCTACTCCTATGGCACTGACTTGTGCACCATCTTCTCTTAGTAGTGCAATTGCAAGAGCTGTCGATTCGGTATCCTTTGCCCATTAGTTTCCCTGGCAATGCACTCTACATACGCAGTTCAACTGATCATTTATACATACACACACACAAACACACACACACAGAGACACACACCACTCATTGCCTATAACAATAATTCTTAAGCTTCTAAATTCAATGCTTAAGTGAAATACTATTTGTATATTCAGTATGTAAAATAATACCAGGCTGTGCTGGTCTGGTTGCAGGGCATGTAGGATCCTTCTTAACTCAACAAACTTGCCTCTATGACTACCTGATGAGTAAGAGGATTAAATTTAAGTTCTTAGTATGACCCTATGACTAGAACCCAACTTCCCTTCCTGGTTCACTGTAGTAACCTGCCTTTAGGCTGCCTTCCATGGCCCCATCTCCTGTATTCACATCTTTGTGGAACTGTCTCATATACTACAACTAATCTGTCTGTGTGACTAGTAGAACATCAATGTAACTCCCCTTTCTTTCTCTTCCTTTCCCCTCCTCTCTCTCTCAGATTATTTGTTATGCAAAAACCCAGCATCCATGTCATAAGCTAGCTTATGTCCACTGGCCATCAGTTTGACTTCTCCAGTCACCAGCCATGTGATTGAACTTGGAAGTGGATTAAAGTCTTTAGTAGCCCTGGCCAACACCATGAATGACAAATCTCTTAAGAAATATGAAACCAGAACCTACTCCATAAGCTGCTTCCAACTTCCTCGTTGACAAAAACTTTCAAATAATTCATGGTTGATGTTTTAAATCAAAGCTTTTTGCAGTTATTTATTACACAGCAATGGTAACTAAAACATGGACATGCTTCATTAATTCACTTTTTTACTCATTTTCCTATAGCTTGAGTTTATCCCAGCATATATTACACTATTTCAGGTCTCCTGTTCTTTCTCTTTTACCGGTTTAAAGTGCCCCCCCATCACTTCTTCATTGAGTCAACTATTTCTCATCACTGGTACATCATGTGCCCCAAGAAGTCATCTTAGAAGCTCCAGATTGAGGTCATTGACACCTTTAACCATTTTTTTCTCAGAACGTCTTGGACTCTATTTCCAGTACTTATAGGACAAAGAATAGCATCTACAAAGATGTTTGTTGAACTACATGGCTAATAAATGCATAATAGTATTTGAGAAAACAAACTACTGAGAGGCATGACTTATTTTGCTATCCCTGCATGGTCTTCTTAGTATAATAATTAATGGTGCCATACACTTTTCATTACACTAAGTGAAACTGCAGCATCTAATCAATGTAGTAACATTAGCCAGCATTTGACTGCTTGAAATTGGTGTTCAGAAGAAGTTATCACCATTAGATACCAACTTCAGCTCCACTTATAAGTGACCATCAACAGAAGTTAAGGCAAAGCACAGTCCTTTGCTCTTTTGCTTGGCACTAGGAAAAATGAAATGTAAATGGTAGAGAGTCTGCTGGAGGAAGAAAAAAATGGAAGGAAAGAGAAACTGAGGTGAAGAGGAGGAGCAAGTTCAGTACTGCTGCTTCACAGCTATCCAGACCATGTGACAAAAGAGTATCAATAACATCAAAGGAAGACTCAATTAGATTTCCATAGGCTAAAAAAAGATACTAACCAGAAATGACTGAGTTTAGAAAACTGAATCCCTTTTCCCAATACAAAGATATAGGCTGGTGGAAAGACAAAAAGTAAATGCAAACCAGAGAGCTATGGCTTATACCTAAAAAGAAAGCTGTAGGAAAAGAAGAAATCTTACAAAAGGATGATGGGGGGAGAGGGGTGCTAAATTGAAGGAGAGAATATTCAGAGGTACAGGAGGAACAAAAGAAGGATTTAAAAAATTGATTTTAAACTTTCTTTTTGAATGTATGATCATATATAATATTTAATATGAAACAGAATTTCTGCTCATATAGTCACATGTCATTGCTCTCAGATAAGTAACATGAAACACTCATGAAAAGGAAACATGTTGCATAGAAAATAAAATCACAAATAGTTAAATGACAGATTTCTTTTCAAAAAGCTTATAAAAATAACTCAAAAATATTTCAATCTGATTAATTATGATGGGGAAGTTTTCATAAATTAAACTCTAGAGTTCAATTGAAAGACAATTTGGACAATGAAAATATGTACTCGTTTATAAATTAAATGGAAATTTTATTTTGTACAACAAAATTATCTCAATGTTTGATATGTGCACAATTTTTTTCTAGAAAACATTTAGATCACTTTAATGATAACCTCTTCTATAGAGTCTATTTTCTAAGAAAGATAGGTAAATTGATAGATGCTTTTTTTTATTTTTGGCACTTCCAATAAGCTCTTAGTTTAAAGAGGATCTAAATGTCTACCTTGTATTCCAATACTTCCCACATAAGAAAACCAAGAGCCTCTGGTATCATTCAAATGGGCACAACTCCAATAAAGATACATAAGACAGCCTTCATCATACAGTTAAGCTGGCATAAGAATGAACATTTCTTAAGACTACTTAGAATTTTTTACTTAAACAATAGTTCAGAGGATACATCTAGTGCATGCATTCAAAACTAATTATGCATGGAAAGGTTAAAGTTAATGAAGTTCATCAATCATCTCATCTGTATCTACATATTTATTTAGTCACCAGGGGGAGCTAATATTGCTGTGTGGGTAGGTGGAGTCCAAGACTTCTTAAAAGGGGAAAAATTTAAATGTGGCATTAAATATAATTCAGACATGATCTACCATGCCCACAATGCATATATCATCCATGAAAACAGAGAATTAGTTATATATATATAATTTTTTTGTTAAACAAAAGAAGTTGGAAAAAAAAGCTAAAAGCCATCAATTAGTAGATTCTTGCTGTGCTTAACAGAGGACATATATAAACCCAGTCATTTATGGTTGACTTTGATCCTATTAGGGTCTTACTCACAATCCGAATTTTGCACATTTGTCCATTTTGTTACACTGACCCTATTATTTTCCTGGTGTGTGGTACTCCTATGATTCTACCTTCTAACAGCTAATCATTTGTTCAAAAATAACCCATGTAATTGCATTACAATTATATTGAAACAAACGTTTCCTTATCCTTTTGCTCCAAATATTTCCTTCTATTCCAGATATGTTTTTTAGCACTTTTAATGTGTGTTCAAAGCGTTTTACTCAATGATTTACTTAAATTCATTGTACAATTCACCCCAGAGACATAATCCCTTTAAACTTTGAGAAGCTCTACTTGGAACAAAGAGGGGGAAAGGGCTCAGAGTTTGTGGAATAATCACCTCTAATCGATCAATTTCCCCTGAAGGTAAAGCTGAAGGAAAGGAGGAGTGAAGAGTTCCAGTCCAATTCCTTGAAGTTTAAAGGAACAAGCCCTGAGGCACAGCATAGAGTGATTCCTGCCTCCCCTCCCAAGGCCTATTAAGAGGTTGTAGATCTCTGTGACATCCCTACCATTCCCCAAAGACAAGATCCCCAGCCACAGACTTAGCATAAAGTGAAGGATGGGGAAATAGTCCACTTTCAACAGCTTCTTCAGCAACTATGCTCTCTTATAAAGGAAGCACTATATGGGTCATGAGCAGGTAATAGAAAAAGAAATTAAACACAGTCATGCAGAAATGTAAAAATTCAACATCCTAAGTTTTATCATGTTGAATTTCACTTCAGAGAACAGACTATATGTGGCAGAGTCCTTGAGTGCACACAAATGAAACCAAATGGCTAAACACTGCCCAGCGTAGAAGACAGACTGAATGGCCACAAAGCGCCCAGGAAATAGTTGGTGTCTTTCAATTCATCTTTTCTACAACAGAGGCCCCACTGTTTCCACATCCCAAATACAGCCCTTCATTTATAATTTTTACACTTCTCCACAGAGACAAACTGACAGCTTTAATTATCATCAATGACCATCAAGGACACGATGGAAATTCTTGAAGATATTCTCCCCTGGTTTGTGTTTTTGATATTTATTTTTAATTGTTTGCAAATAAATCCTGAAACCACAGAATTAAATGATTAGCTATTCATTATCAATTATACAACTAAGGCAGAATCATTTATCTAAAACAGTTGCGGTTCCACAGACATCCAACAGTAATATTTTCTGATACACAAACAAATAATGTTAATTTTCTCGTTGAATTCTATTCATTTGAAAATGCTAATTTCAAAAACTGCAAATTAATCAAGGAGGAGGTAATTTAGCGATATAGTTCTAGTAAACAGAGGATATTCTCCAGTTAGGTTTTACTAAAATAAACTGAAAACACCCATTTATTTTCTAACTCAATGACATTTCATCTTTCAGGAACTTTCTATTCATAATCAGTAGGTTGCTTGTAATTCACAAGTTATTAAACCAAATTGAAAATAAAAAACCTAATGTAAAAATGCAGATCAAAAATGCAGAGAATTATTTTTTTGATGACCCTAAGCAGTCTACTAAATTTTCATAAATTAATACACATGATAACTCTCATTCATAATAGGAAAACACATTAGTACTATCTTTCATAAACCTCAATTCCAATACCCCAAAATATGATACCCCAAAATTGATCAAGAAAATCAAGTGATTATTTTATACCTGTGTTTGTGAGAGAATTTCACAAACATATCAAAGAAGAGAAAAGTAAATAGACTAGGTATTAATACCAAATTCTGCTGCAGCAGAAGCCATGTGGCAATAACAAAGCTTTTAAAAGCAGGCAATATTTTAACTGACCCTTTCTTCAAAACCAGAAAAAGGAGTTCACTCAGTTAACAGCTCAGAGGTTGGAGTCAATTATGGATGATTGCTTTTTCTCTGGTAAATGCTTAGAAGAACTTACCATGGGTCTGGCACACATAGAAAATGACACACTCAGTTTCAGCACTTTCTTTAAAACTGAAAGGAACAGAGATTCTTGGTGGAATTGTTTGTCACATGATGAAGTATATGGGAGTTAAGAACAGCAGTCTCTGAAATATAGGGTGCATCAAAGGGAAGATATTCTAAATAATTAGCCACCAATCTAAAAGACACCAACCAGATATAGTCATCCAGAAACCAATCAGACTTTTCTGAGAGCAGTAGGACAAAAAGAACTCCCAGCAACTGGGTATCATGACTTTTTCAGCCATTTCCCACATCTCAAACCTATTGCTAACTATTCTAATTCACAGAGAATGAATTCAAAAGTTTCCTTCAAGAAAAATGTAGCATACTGACAGTCTAAACTAAATAATCAAGGAAATGCCAAACTGCCCCTTACACTCCTAGTAAAGTTCTTTGTTAACCACTGTATAAAGGGGAGGTGAAAATTTAATGAGTTATGATCAAATATTAGCAAAACAAAATTGAAATTTTTAGTTGAGATAGGGTCTTTGATCTACCACTGCTAAAATGAACTTCATTATTGCATCTTTACCTCATTTGACAAGTTCTATTTTCTACAAAAGCAGTACACCTGATTTTATGTAATGGGTTAGCAAACACATTATGAAGATGCATGCTAATACATTTTTGTATCAAAAAAGCTTGGAAACTACTGATCTAAATAATTAGAAGCATGGGTAGGAAGGACAACTGGATTTTATAGAAGCCATGAACTACCTTTTGGGAAGTTAGGGGGCTTTGTAAAATGAAATAGACTAAAAAATAAGAAAATATTTTGTTGAAAATAAGGAATTGATTAAAAGGGAATGAAATGTGAAAATAAAACATACAGTGCCTTAAGTTTAATTAACATAGAAACATAATTAAAATATAAAAGATTAATAAGAAAGCATAAATAATGAATTAATATAGGAATTAATATCAAAATATGCAAATAAGCTGCTTGAGCTTCATTAATAGAAACTGAAAGATTAAAATATCACATTTATTTCATCTATGGGTTTAAAAAGTACAAGGGCAAATTATATTCCAAAACCAGTTTCAGTATGTTATCTAAGAAAACTGACACTGTTCCATAAAGCTTTCATTTCCCTTACTCCCATCACTATCAGAGCACTGTTAGACTTACTGTCAGAGTAAATGATTGTCCGGTTGAATTTACCATTCTTTAATCTGCTATAAGTATATGAAACATAATTACTTTCACTTTTAAAAAAAATCTTTGGCAAATAAAAAAGTCAGAAATCTCAGTTTGTTTGTTTTTTTTTCAGTTCCCAAATTTGTAAAACTTCCAGGTTGCCTCATAATTTCTAGAATAAAATGAACTGAACACACTATTTTACATAATGCATTGTCTCCAGTAATGGACTCCATTCATTTTTTTTTCAAAAGTGTAAAATGCAAAAATATTTGTAAAGGGGACATAAATATGTTAGGACTTTATAAATCTGGTCTGTAAACACATTAGCCTAAAACACACCAGCCTTGCTGTCACATGTACTCCTACCTACTCATCTTACCAACACTATGGCGGGCCAGAGGGTTAAGAATTAATACAATCTAGTTTTTTCTCCCAGGCAATTCACAGTAAAAGTGAAAGACACTTAACAGACAACTCAAGTTTGCAAATTAGTAGGAGAGACGAGAAAAATGACTCAAACAACAAGCATACAGTATTACCAAATGCACTTTACACATTTATCCTGTTAAGTGTAGCTTAGTTTTGATGATTTACAATGCTAGTTCTTACTCAGTTTTGTAAGCATAATAAAGTCTCCGTAATCTCAGCCTTCCCATAGCACCCTGCTATTAAATCTTTGTTGAGAAGTGTGATGAGACCCCTCTGGCTTTCAGCCCTCCCCACCCCCTGAGGGAATTGGCAAGAAATGATAGGGTTTGTGGATTAGTAAAATGAGAGGTTCTCTGTGCTTTTCCTTCTTTAAATATATATTTTGATAATCTGTCTTCTGCATTAGAGAGTCCCAACAGCATTACAGTGTTGATTTCCCTCTCTTCCCAGCCTCCAGGAGAAAGAGAGCAAGGCTGGGGCAAGACAGGTGGCTTCCATCTACTGCTACAATTGAAGAGTGGGACTTAATTTTTCTTCTTTCACCTTTCACCTTTCACCATCCCCAAGTAGGGATGATATATAATAACTTACTTACACATCTTGGACTGTAGACCTAAGGAAAACTGCTCCAGGAAACAAACAAAAGAGAAATGTTCATAAGTGCCACCTCCTCCCTGGCTATCCTTCGGGACTGTTTGTTCTTGTATCAGGATGCTTCTCCAAAACCGGGCCTAACTTCCAGACACTCCCTTAGAGATCGCCTTCATGAACTGTCTGTGTCACTCCCTAAATCCCTGGGTCTCCTGTTGGACCTACTGTCTGAGTTCAGTCCAGGTTACTCTTATCTCTTTATGATCTAAGGAACTGACTGGGTAATAATCCCTCCACAAGTTAAATTTCATATCTGGGTATAAAGGTGACCATCCTGCCCTATGAGAGAGCTTCCTCTCCAAATTCTTGTTCTAGCTGAGGCTAACTTAGCAAGACCCTCCCCAGACTGTAATGCGTTTGACAAAGAGTAAATCACTTTTCATCTAGACAGATGCTGCAAGAACTGTGCCTTACTCTTGGGAATGACAGCCATCAAAGGAACAGATTTTGAGTTAGCCATCAAGTCCTCAGTCAAAGGACAGGAAGAACCTCAAACCAGTTCTCTCACAACAGAATTCCCATAAGTCCTGTAGGCAGCAGACCAGAGAAACTTCAGAGTTCTATTATTTGCAAACCAACAAGTTTTAGATATTTCTTTCTCTACTAACTTTACAGTTAACCTTCCACAACACTACTCAGAATTCCCTCTTTCTTTGATCAAACTGTCTACCAAAAGAGTCTTTAGGCTGTGGTTCCACTGGGTAGGATCAAATGTAATAAAGACTCCAAATTAATAAAAAGGAAGCCATAGGTACCAAAGCTGAAAGCATCAAGAAACTATAAAACAGGAAGAGAGAAAGATGGATGACAAAAAGAAAATTAAGAGTCTTGAAAAAAGAACAGGTATCAAAAGAAATTAGCAAATACAATTAAACTAGATGAAGTTAAGAGACAAAAAAACTGAAAAATACTGAATGAAAGAAAGAATAAAACAAAGACAGGAAAAGAAAATGCCTTTACTAAACCAGCACCTTGCCAAGATGAAGAAAAACTTGAGAGTACTGGTCTTCCTAAATTGCACAAAGACTTTCACCAAGGAAGCAGATTAAAGTATCAAATTGCTTTTTTAATTAAAATGAGTCCAAGTGTTTTTAATCTTTTCCAGATTAGACTGATGGGTACTCTAGCCAACTCAAATAACCCTTTGACACATTCAAAAAATGTGAATGATTGTTGACTGTGTTTCTCTCCCTTTCTGTTCTCTCAGATTCTCCACTTCTGCTTTTGATCATCAATCTATCAAGCTCCCCCAAATATTATCATGAACAGCAAACAAGATCAAGACTAATCAAATTTACCGTTCCTTGAATGTGTTTCCTTAAATCACTAATAAGTCTCTCTTTATCTCTGATTAGAAAGTTAGGATATATGAATGCACACTAGATTCCCAGCTTTTAGGAAGCTAAAAGTCAAAACAACCTAAATATTTTATTAAGGTTTGAGTTTTTCTTTATTTTTGGGAAAAAATACTTAACCCAGAAATATTATCTTCACCATATCATGTGCTAGAAAATAGCATTTTCTGTACTGATAATAAAGTTACATATTATATAAATCAATATAGTATATAACTTAATTTATAAAGGAATAGCATTTTTTGTTTCTATTCTGCTTCAAAGGGTTAAACATAGCATAACTATTACGCAGGAATTGACAAATAATAAACATCAAAGAAAATTTGAAGTTTGTTTATATGTTATTTGGTTTTTAAAGTTACCCTTTAATATTCTTATTATCCCATTCTTATCATTTATGGCAAGATTTCTTATATGTATAAATGTCACTAAAATTTCCGTATCTTAACTTAATGTTAGTTCTGAATCTATATAAGTGAAGAGTTCTTGAAAGCACCAGCTAGTCCAGTGAAAATGGAATCATGTTAATTTTACACATTTAATGGAATTTTTGAAAATTATGCATTCTGAAGGAACAACACATTAGATGAATTCAGTTGAAAAAGCATATAAGCTAAAAAAAATGTAAATAAATCCACAAAGAATATCACTACATAATCAATAGAATGCTAAAATTAAAAAAAAAAAAACTAACAAAATAAAACTTGGCAAGGATACACAACCTCTGCAAATCTTAGATTTTTCTGTCTGGAGTGTAAAATAATGTGGTCACTTCAGGTAAAGATTCAGAAGTTCTTCATACAGTTACACATAATCTATCACCACCATACCATCATCACCTCCAACAACCCAGGAATTTGACTTCTACTTATTAACTCAAGAGAAATAAAGCACATATCTACAAAAAAATAACAAAACAGTAAAATTTAACATCAAAAATTGTAAATAGCCAAAATATCTACCAACTGGAAAATGAAAATCAAACTTCAATTTATGATATATTCATATGGTAGACTACTACTCAGCAACAATAACAAAAATCAGCATTCATAAACATAACACGAACGAATCTTGCAGACATTATGCTAAACAGAAGAAACTGGGTGCAAAAAAGAGTACACTATATGTGACTTCATCTTTTAGAGGTTATCAAACTGTAAAATCTATGGCAAAACAACTTAAAAGTTGTTTCCATCTGAAGGAGGATTACTGACCCAAAAAGAGTGCAAGAAAACTTTCTAAGATGCAAGAAATTATGTCTAAAGAGGAGCATGGGTCATGTGATGTATATTGTCAAAATCCATCAAACTGTACACTTAGAATTTTTTATACATTTATCTGTGTAAATGTTATATTAAAATTATAGCATTAAATGTTATAAACAAATACTAAGCTCTAGTTAGTTGGATTGCATATCATGTTGGTAGGAGTAAGCTAGTGGATACACATTCTACTTTCAATTGAACTAGTAAGGAAATTTAAGATGATAAAAGTTAGGTTTCTCACTGCCAAAAAGTATGTACCTGAAGTGTTGGACTGAACCAGAGGTATTAATATCAACATATTTTTTAGTAAATAAATTTTAAAATGTACGTATTTGAATATGATTTATGAATTGCATTTTATGTATATGCACTAAAGTCTACATATATATTTATTTTCTCTAATTCTGCCTACTTAGAGAACCCATAAACAATGATATATCTGTGGTTATGAGCATACACAGACCCCATCTCTTGGTTTCTAAATACCTTTGTCCACATAAAAGCACCAGAGTTTTTCTGAATAAAAGGCTGATTGTGGAACTGTGATAAGAAGAGTATGACAAGCCTGGAGCATCTGTTTCCAGCAAAAATTAAGTCCTCAAATAAATAATGAAAACTTACTAAAATATATAGAGGATCCAGTTTGAAGGAACTCCCACTGGCTAACTTTCAGGCAGTCTGGTCATAACAACCGTAATGAATGACGACCCACTGAATAAAATAAAAATTAAATAAATCATGGCAATATGAAGAATCAAACAATTAAGGAATAAGAAAGGACATTACAAAGTCATGAGTCACTTAATAGCCTAGATACCTTCTGAGGAACGTGTCATTATGGAAGTCCATCACTGCACACAGGTCTAAGCATAATCACATAAACCAACGTGGCACAGTCTGCACACACGAAGGTTGTATGGGAAAGCTGATGTGGACCCCTGAATAGATGAGATTTGGTGTTAATAAAAACATCTGTAAGTGACTCATGACTGTAGTAAAAGGTCTGCTAATAAATACAGAAGCAAGTTAAATGGATGTTATTTGAGGATGAAGATACATATATATAGTGCCAAAGTATCTTCCCACAAATTACTTATTATTACAAAGGAAATACAGTGATGCTATGGTGGAGAACACTGGTGGACATCACTTTATATCCTCAATGTTAGCACAACTGACATGGGGATGAATCACTATCCAGCACTACCTAATCCTCACCCAATGTACTGCAAAGGGCATACATTCCTGAAACAGTAGTCCTGTCTCAAAATTATATAATTGAATCATGAGGAGATATCAAATGAACCCAAAATCAGATGATCATCCTATATAGTAGTTGACAGATTCTCTTCAAAAATACTATGCTTAAGGAAAAGAATGACTGAGTTAACACTGCAAGTGAAAGAGCAAAAGAAAAAGAATAATTAAAAGTTTATAGGATCCTATCTCCTGGGTAAGGAAAAAAGAGCTATAAGATTTGAGCTATGAGATTATTGGGGCAACTGTTGAAATATAAGTACCAATTGTGTACTCAGAATTCCATGGTATTCAATGTCAACTTTTTTTATTTTGAAAGTATAACATGGTCATGTAAAAAAAAAATGCCTTTATTTTTTTGGGATATGAAAGGATGTGTTCATGGGGTATGATATCACTGACTCTCAAGTTATTATGAAAAAAATTTCCCTGATGAAAAAGAGAAAATTCTAGAATATAAATGGGATAAAATAAGTATAATGGGTAATTCAGGTAACTAGCATAGGGGAGTTCTTCAGTATTTTAATTATTATTTTAATTATTCTGTAAGTTTGGAATTTTATCAAAGTAAAAATTACCAAAACCATACACACACACACACACACACACACACACACACACACACACACACACAAATGTATGGCGAAACTTATCTTCCAAATAAAGTTAATGGGGTTTTGAAAAATAAGGTCTAGTAAACTTAAACGTTGTAACCCATTCCTGAAAAGTCACTGTGCACTTTTATAAAGAAGCCAACTTAACTGGACTTAATCCAAGATTTCCACAATAATCTGTTCAGGACGCTTAGTTAAAATGGAACATATTAAAATCTTGCAGAAATAGCAGTATTCTGCAAAACAGTTGGAAAACCACTTATCTAGTAAATACATTTCCTAGACATGGTTAAAGAAAGATTTGTGCCAGGGAAACTACAAATAAATGCACAAATAATCAGGAGTGATGTCAGTTTTAAATAGTAAGAGAAAAGTGACATGAAAAATTTAAAAACTGACTAAAAGATATGTAAAAAAAACAGTTATCTAAAGGATAGAAAGCTTCTGTTAGTATACTCTTGCAAGATTTATTTTGAAAGAGGCTATATGAGGGTTTTAGTTTTTTCTTAGCCTTTAAATTGAACATTTTATGCTTCCTGTTATGTTAGATTTTCTACTTTCCAAGACTTTCATATCAGAATATCCTCCATGTCTTGGTGACCACCAGCTGAGGGTCAGGCACCATGCAAGGCTCAGAGAATTCAATAATGAACAAGACAGTTCCTGCCATCCATGAGCATTTAGTTTAATGAGGGAGATGGAAGTGTGAACAAATACTGGGAAAACTCTGAAAGTCAAGAGTAAACATTGAACTTATGAGAACATAAAAAGTCACTTAACTCATGCAGAGAAAGATCAGAGAGAGAAATATATAACTAAAATAAGGAATGTATGTTAAATGTCATTGAAACAGAACTCAAAGATTTTTTGAAAAAAAACTTTATTTCAGCTATCCAATATTAGGGTTGCAACCCTCCAAGCATCACCACAATTTAAAAAATGAAAAAGGAAGGCTATGAAAATCTACCCATTTTGTTATTATAACCTAGCTATAATTCAAACTCAAACCAAAGATTTCCACACTGAGCTTGTTGCCAACCACCAGCATTATTAAACGCCTCCTACAGCATTTCTACGCTTACCAAGCTTACCAAGGTATTCAAGCGTAAGACTAAAACAATCAGAAGGGGGAGGCGGGGAGAAAGGAACAAACTGAGAAAAGCATAAATAGAACAAGGTGAGAAGACAAGAAGTGATAAGTATTGTTTACCTGTCAGCTGACATTGATTAATCTTGTGTTCTGTGATATCGCTCAGTGATTCGAACACCTGGAGGCAGCTGTCACAGCTGTGCACAGCTTCGTCTTCCAACTCCTCTCCGTCTTCCGGCCTCTTCTTGCAGTCTATTGCCTCTCCATCTTCAGTCTTGTCTTCAAGTTTACAGTTGGGATCTGAAAGAAAATCAAGACCATAAGTATGGGGTTTAAAGACAGGTTCTTTTAAAGTAACATTTAATCATAATGCTACCAAAAACAGAAACACCCTTCTCCTTGAAGCTGCACAGGAGAGCTTTGTTACTGACTTTCTAAACAGAAGAATCAAAAGTAAGTCTTCCTTAAAATTTTTCAGTTCATGATTTCAGTTTTTTCTCCTCTCCTTCACCATCTCCTCTTTCAAATAAAGTGCCCACCCTCAGTTAAACTTTGCCATAGCCTTCTAGGGATTTTTACTTGAAAACTAGAAAAAAATAGCTTTTTAAATTTCAACAGTCTCCTCTGGAAAAGGGAAAAACCACTGTACTTCAGAATGAACTCCGTTTCTGCTACAAATATTTCTCCCCCCACCAACACACAGAAAATTACCAAAATTAACAAAATGTCTAGAATAAGCTAAGCTGATTACCATAGGCATGAAACTGACTTTAACTTATAAACTGGTCAAAACACACCCCAGTATTTGTTAGAAAGAAAAAGTAAAATAGGTTCTATCACATTGCAAGAATTGCTTATAGAGTGAAATTCAAATGTCAAGGTAATTGGCATGTCCCTTGTTTTCAAAATCATCGAAAAATGAAACAATATTAAGAGCAATTATAAATTATAATCATGTTAACAACTTCAGTAGCAAAATGAATACTAAGAAGTTAAATACTGAGATATTTAAAAGTAGTTCCATTCTAACCCTAAGAATGATATCTATATAGCTAGGGGGAATCAATAAAACACATACTGTATTTTACTTAGAGCTCAGTAAATACTTTGTGATTATTTATACTGTCCTATGCCTCCTTTTAGAAATATATTCCCAAACAATTGGGCGTGAAAGCAAAGGAGGAGTGAATAGGTCTCTTTTGGGAAATCAGGATAACAAAATGTGACTTGATTTATGGGACACTAATTTCTAATAGCAAAGTATCCTCCAAAAATAGGAATTGTTTATTTCTCAAAATAGAGCTTTCAATGAAATAGTTACAAAGGAATTCTATCAAGGTACTTAACAAATATGTATCTGTAACCAACTGTTTCAAATATGGATATTTGAAAAGGTATAATCAAGAATTCAGAGAATCAAAATCACCAAGATTTCCTAGCAAAGTCAGTGATCACCATCCAGCCCTGTGAAAGGGCTCTCAGCTCCTCAGGTAGTGCTGAAATTTGCAGCCTCTCATATAACAAGCTTCTAGGAACCCACCTCTACCAGTCACTATATTCCTTTCTTCTGGCAATTGTTCAGAAGTCTTTTTTCATATCCACAATAAACCTAACTATATCAACACTCTTCAAAGATTCACATATGTCAAAATCAACATATAGTGTAATATATGTAACACTCTCTTGGGCTTAAGAAAAAAGCAGAATTCCCATCTTGAAGAGCAAGTAGTCCTGTCTGTTTTGGTTTTTATTTGTTTGTTTTTTAAAAAAAATAATAGCATCGTGTTTAAGTAAATTGGTAATTTGGGTTGACTTGCCATCTGGAAAATTATTATCTCAACATTCTACACAGTGCCCATTTCAATATACTGGGGTTTAGACTGTTCATCCTGGGGGACTAATCACATCTTTTTCATTTGTCTTGTACTGTGCCCCACACAGCATCATGTCCAGGTTAGGGCTTAGTAAATATTATTTAGTGAAGATGAGAAGGGAGAGGTGGGAAGAAAAACAAGAGTACATCAAAAAGTCTTTTACGGTTATTTTTTCTGAAAATAGGAACATACCAGTGATCTCCAAGGTAAGTAGCAGTTACAAGCCCACCTTTCCAAAACTGGCACTATATGACCCACCACATCTGACTTTGCTGGTTTCAAATACTTCATTAGACCTACAGGTACAACAAACGGGGAACGGTTCAAAGGTCTCCAATAAACTAAAACCAAGTGGTAAAATGCTGCCAAATTATAGAGTAATTCAGGAAAATAATTAACTGTCCAAACTATGGCAACCTGGTCCCCCTACCATGAAACATTTTTTGGAAGGCAGCAAGCACATACTGAATGCAACTAGTTGTTTAGCATGAGTTTCCAGTTTCTCATAAAACTGACAGCACTTGGGGAAATGTGGGTGCTAGGTTTGAATGTTAATATGATTATTTAAATGCTATGCATCAAGTATGCAGGCCTGTTTGTTTTTAAATAAGGAGACATTCTGAATCCTTTAAGTGGCATGCTGAGAAAAATGATAAAAACTTGCCTTCAAGAATATGGATACTTTACATGAGTCCAATATGAAAAATATCAAATAAATAAAAATGCATGTGTGATGTTTTAGCTCTTTAAAGCTAAAGAACTCTAGTTCATGTTTCTAGTTATTAAAATGAGGGTCATTTTAAGACTAATATAAAATATTTTTGCTTCCACTTCTGCATTTACAGCTAGAACCCTTCAGGGACTGAAGTCAGTCAAGCTTATTCAGTTCTGCTGCAGCTTTAGAATGCATGCTCCAGCCAACTGGCGAATCTGTTTTTAGGTCACCACTTAGAGACCCTCTGGGGGGTGGGTGCGATTATAGCCTATGATGCCTTGGTGTAATGAGTGCTGGAATCTCAGTCTCTCTCTAAGTAAGTAGTTTTTCCCCCCAACTTTCACTTTCATGAAGAATTCTTTCTCTTTCATTCAAAAGAGGGGTTTATTTGAGCAAGGGGTTTTTGTTCCTAATATCAGTTGACGCAGGAAGATTCTAGAAAGCTTACATTGTCAACCATTTCTTTCCCACAGGTGGCTACACTTCAATAATTGCACATGGTCTTAGTTATGTAGTTTTTACAAAGTCCTTTGAGATTCAATCATAAAAAATAATTGTATTACTCCGCTAGCCATTCAAACCTCTGACTTCAACCTAAGGGGTTATAAATACAAGGTCCAGGCCTGTAAGTATTGCCCTGCCCCCAACACCAATGCAAGAAAGACAACTGTTCTTCCAATTCTAAGGTTATGCTATAAACTCTCCCAAAGGGCACTATTTTAAATAGTCACATAATACCCCCTGCAAACTCATAACTACAAACCCATAACTGTAGACACCAGAAAGGATGCTGCCCAAACATTTTCTATCAAAAATTATCTCGCCTACACAGCAGACTTTCCAACGAATTCCTTCAAAAGGATGCTATGAGCCCTGGATTTAGTGTTCTGTCCTAGGTAAGAGGTTTCATTTCAGAACAAAAGCACAATTACAGGTATACCCCGCTTTTCAAAAGTTAGCCCTATTCCACTTTGCTTTTATGAAAGACCTTCATTAATGTCTTTTCTGACTAACCAACAGCAATCCAAAGAGGATTTTCATTTTACGGTGAGAGGCAAAAACCAAATTTACTGTTCAGCACTGGTTTTGCAGCAGCCATTGTAAAGGCATCATGCATGCAGAGCAGCAAGAGTGGCAGCGCCACTCTTCCCTGGGAACTACTTTGCATAGGCTGTGTATTTACCACATTGTTCTTGCTTTCAATACATGCTAGCGTGACTTTAGTTCCGATGTGTTATTTGGTATGATTTGATAGGATATTTCGGTGTTCTGGGAATGTTCAAAAATGTTCCATATAAATTAACGGTATTTGCTTCTTTATGTCATTTTGGCTTGCAAAAAATTTCACAGGAATACGCTACTTCTGAATAGTAGGGTAAACCCGAAACTTTAAAAAAAAAAGTAATGGTAGTTTTCTGTTTCCAAGTTTGCTAACATAACTTATAAATGGAAATTTAAAAGAAGTATGATTTTCCTCTTATTATGTTCTCTGGCAGGTGGCTCTTCCCTTCTTCTCATCCTCCTCTTCATAAGGATTGTTATTACTACAACTTGATTTAATAAAATTACAACTTTGGGGAAAATGAAAAATTGCACTGGCTTAGAAGTGTTGGAGGCAATAAACTCATGGACTTCAATTAATTTCAAGTGTGGGATCAGCTTAAGGCCAACCAGCAGAAATTCTATTCTGTCCATGTAAAAATGAGGTTTCACCACATTTACTTTTTATAACCTATATAAAAGTCAAGTAAAAGTAATGAATATCTAAAAGCCATCTCAGTGGACTGGCAAAGACTATCTGTATTCTTGAAACTCATCTTACATATTTCTCTCTGTGCAACAAGGATCCCAAGCCTGATCAAAGCTAAAATGTCAAACCACTGAGAAAACAGCCCAATTTCCAATCCATTTCACTGCCTACAAATGGACCTCCTTCCAAGCCACTTTTGCATGGAAAAGCACTGGCAAAGGAAAGAAAAACTAAGAGATCATGTGGTTATAATTATTACCAGGCAAGGAATATTTCTGCAGCTCAGTGGTAAAGTAAAACTCTGTCGCTCTCTGCTCCCAATAGTGTCCATCGCAAAACAACTGCCTCATTAAATCTCTGCAGTAAGATTAATATGCCGTAGCTGCACTACATTTATAACTTGGTACTCTATAAAAAGCACATTTAATGGTAAGAGCCAGAACCTAGATACAAAGTATTACTATAAAAACTTCTGGCATCAAGTACACAGTGCAGGCCCTTTTTGCAGGAGACATAAATGAGGCTTTTACTGGTTAATTCCAAGCATGAAGCCCTACCTTAAAAATCAGAGTCAGTTTTTATGAGAGTGGCAGAAACACAAGATTCTGAGGCTGAAGTAAATATGAATGCAAGAAAATTACTTAACAACTAAGATTGGCAAGAGATGAATGAACTGAAAATACCCCACTTATATACTCACGCACACTTAAACTGGACCATTTCCTAACATTTTGTTCTCTGGTCATAGCCAGCTTTTCACCAAATTAAACAACCGTGCAATGAATTACTCAATCTTAAATCAACCTACACAGCGCCAGTAAGTTCAAAAAACTACCAAGTAAAATCTGTATGCTGTCTAAAAACAAACAAACAAACAAGCAAGCAATGGTTTCATCATGATGAGCATCACCACCGCTTGAATGTTAATTACCTAAAACTATAAAAAAAAGAAACTACTAACGGGCTGGTAAGAATATGTTTTTGTTACATTGGATGGCTGTCTAAGTTCTTCTTTCTTCCAAGGATAACTTCTGAAAATAAAAAGAAACATTATATTTGAATGAACTCTATGATGAATAAGTAAATAAATCATACAAATGCATTCCCCACTCAAATCTCAAAAAAACACTACAAATGATGTGCCTCAGGTTAACAATCATCTTGTGCCAAATAGTAATTAATTGCCTAATGTGGTTTTTAAAGTTCACATGTGTACACACAACTAGCCTTCTAGAATTACTGACATATTTAGAAGTCTTGAGCCAAAAAAGAAAATCAGACACAAAAAGCACTCCTCTCCTATGAGTGTGTTCACGGATGTATTCTGACAATTTTTAAAAACAGAGGGAAAAGTCTACCCCTGCACTACAGAGTTAATAGGAGCGAAAATCTTCCCAGTCTTCAAAAACCAAAGGGCAGGAACTTTATTTTGCGTTTTCTGGGCTCTAAGTAGGCCTTGGAATTGCATAAGATGAAAGCAGATTTAGGGCAAATAAATTACATACTGCTATTAAATGGCAAGCAGGCTCCAAGGCAGGATGGTAGCCTTACGGACTGTGTAGCCAGCCGTCTGGCCCTTACCCACCTGCTGGTCAGCTGCCTTGTTTTTTTTCTACAGTCAAGAAAAGGTAAACAAACAAAAACAAAAGTTGGGTGACTATGGGTGAGCATCCCGAATGTGTGGCCTCTGAGTGACAGGTAGCATGCCATCCAGGACAGAGACTGATGCTTACTATTCCAAAGCACTCATGTGGCTAAGAGCAAAACTGCTTTTTAAACTTTTTTCCCAATGTTTATTTTCTAACCATGCTATCTCTAAAAGCTATTAAACTGTTTTAAAGGGGACAAGCGAGGGGAAGGGGGGGCTTTCCATGTATACTTGTTCTTTCTTTTGTCTATAAAACCTTCTCAGACTGAAAGAATTCTCTCTATATTAAACAAAATCACACTGTTGGAGTTTAGAGTTTCTGTGGTTTTGTTTGATTGTTCTATAGGACTATCATAGTCCTTGAAGACCAAAGAGAAATATCCTAAATGCAATATTATCAAGGAGAACATGTGAAATGTGAATTTATTACACTCTTCTATCTACCATGAAATTCTTTGTAGGAGGATGTTGAGTGGGAGGAAATTAGCTTTGGATGAAGTGAAAAAATGAAACAACACACATACACACACACAACAGAACCAAATAGTTTCTCCTTTTCCAATCAGAAATCTACCCAGATTCCTTTCTCCTACTTATTCCCTCCTTATCTTTAATATGAAATTTAGAAGAAAGCAATTTCAGCACTCCAGCAGTTATTATAAATGCACATCTGCCTTAGAAGTCATGTCCCCTTCCAGATGAAGTACTACAGCTGCCTTGTCATGACTTTAGTTAACATTTACTGAGCATCTATGCATGAACAGTCACCTAAGTTGTGATGGCCAGTCTGAGATGTCCCTGTCCGGAGGAGCATGAGGCCTACTGCAGAGCTTTCCCAACCTGTGGGATTAAAGGTGGGTTCAAGTGGGATACTGATTCTTTCAGTCTTGGAGGAACACAGATAAAACTTGGAATGACAGGAAATTTCAGGCTTGGCACCTCTCCACTTACTCAAATGTGTTATTCAAAATTTATCATTTTCCCCATATGACAGGGCATGAAAAGGGCTGGTAAATAACTTGCCCCGGGGGAAGAGAGAGAAGAATCAATCAATGAGTGCAAAAGAGATAAGCACTCTGATGGAGAAGCTCGTGCACAAGAGGCAGTAAAATAAGATAGGGAGCAGTAGGGAAACTTTACCAAAAGAAGAACAGCTTGGGCTAAATTTTAAGGCATGCGTGTACTAAAGAAAACTAGAAAGTGGTTTTCCAAGCAGAAACATATGTACAGGCACAAGTGTAGAAAACAATGTAATGCCAGGAAGTGTGCATGTTCTTCTGTGCTATTCAAATGAGGGACACTTGATAGAGCTGGAATGCAAGGAGGGCAGGGGCCTAGTGACAGGCCAAGATCAGAAAAGCAGGTGGATCAGTAAGGGCCCACTGAGAGTGAAATGTTCCAATGTTGACCTCAACACCATGAGAAGTCATGGAAGGACATTAAGAAGATCTAGTATACATTTTCGAAAGATGTCCCACTGGTCACTGGGAGGCTAAATTGGAAAGTGACCAGAACTGAAAGGAGGCAACTTTGAGGCTATGACATAATTCAGAAGTGAAGGGAATCAAACCTATTCTGTAAAAGTTGGGAACAACTGTGAGAATAAAAATGCAAGTAGGAGATGTCTCAGTGATTGGCAGGCACTGGGAGTGGTAGAATCATTGTTGTCTTTAAAACCGTGTATTAATCAAAGCTCATGATTTGCTTCTCATGTGATTTCCATTCCAGATTGCATCTTTTCTCCATAATCCCAATAAAACCAAAGTTGGAGACTGGAAAGAAATACCACAATCATACTAGCCAATAATGTAGCACAGAGATCTACAAATCTCACTAACCTCTTGGGACTCAGGAATTCCTTGGTGGGATTCATCTTTACTTCAGTCTTATTTCAAATATACACATAGACAAAGAAATAGAAATACATGCAAATTTTAACTTTAAAACAATGTTGATCTTAACATTCATTCTATGTTTTGGGTCATCAAGTATTAGTTTTATTTATTTCTTTTATTGATTACATACATATATGTAATGGGCACAAGAAATCAGGATGATGGTTCGCAGGGTGATATGGTGGTGGGAACACTGTGGACTATTAACCTTTACTTTAGGCAAGTTAGTATGATTCTATAATCAGATTATGACCTTTTCACAAGATAAAGTAATGGCACTAAATCACCACTTTGAATAAGAAAAGGTTAGCAGTGAACTACCATATATACATACATATACATACATATATATATATACATATATATATATTTGCCTTTTGCTGTTTTTGATTTGGATTGGTTTGTTGTTGTTGTTTTGTTTTGTTTTTGTCAGATGCCTTTCTGAGTGCCAGATTTGAGACTGCTTTTCTGGTCTTATTACCCTAATACCTTCATGTTCAGCATTGCTGGCTGTGTTGAGTCTGTTGACACATTGAAATTTCAGTCCCTAACTCCCTACAAAGCAAATAAACTAAACCAACTTCTATATCTCTATGCTCAATCTTAAAGCAACCCTCATGGACCCTTTCCCTATCTTATATTAAAAAAATTTCATAAAATATTTTTACTATCCCAATAGGCAAGTACTAATTTCTCTACAGCAAAGATATTTTAAAACTGCTAAAAATACACTCTGCAGGAAAGCAAATTATTTAAAGTACTTATGTATAGTTGTTAGCACATAATGACCAAGTATACTGCAAAATGCTTCTTAGGACAATGACAATAATAAATGAAACATAGTTTTGAATCTAGGATAGAGACACTTGGATGTTTGGGAAAGTATCTAGTTATTTCCTCTTTAAGTGTAATAAGTATCAGCTCTAGTAGCACAGCTGGGAAGCACTACACCCTAGCAAAAGAACACCTGGGGCAAAAAACCTTTGTATTCTAGACATCACGCCCTCTGATATTTTTATCAACTACACTTATTACTTCAGCTATTTGAGATAACACCAATCCAATTGTAACAATATTTCTGAATTGGACACTTAAAGTTAACTATCTGAACAATTACTGAAACACTAGCTTAGGCAGAAAGTGTTTTATTCTGTTTGGAAAGTGGAAAATTCTCTTGCTACAATGTAACTAGGCATCCAATCAGCACCCTTATTCTTGGTCCACTGTATGCCCAAAATATTACTTAGGATACTTTATTTTAAGAATTGAAGAGAGACTACGTTCACATAATTTTTGTTAGAGTGTATCACTATAATTGTCCTATTTTATTATTAGTTACTGTAGCTAATCTTATTGTGTCATAATGGTAAATTAAATTATATCTCAAGTATGTATGTATAGAAAAAAACATAAGCATTTTTAAGATCTGACATGGTAGTATTAAGGTTTCAGGTACCCAGTTGGGGGGGGGGGGAGGTCTTGGATCATAACCACCAGTTCAGAGAGGCATACTGCACTCCTTTTTACATCTTGAGAAGACAAATTCCAGTCTGATTCAAAGGAATCAGTTCACATTTTCTTCATGCCCCTTAATTGCTTTATTACTTCTGGTATTTTATTATTTTGGAAGTTCCTTTTTAAAAGTGCAATAATAGGTTTGAAAGGTAAACTTTGATTTGTTTAAAATCTGTGAATTAAACACATTATGGCATATAATATCCCAGTAAACAGAATCTCACCACCCAAGAACTCTGGGAGGGGGAGGAGGGGAACAAGACCTTTGCTCCTCCCCCTTTCTCTTTTAGAACTTCCAACTGATTCTCAAACAAACTGGAGATCAAAATGCTACTATAATAAAGTGGAAAATCATTTGGCAAACAATTTTTAAAAGATCTTTTTTTTTTCTTTCCTAGCTAGCACACAAGCAGAAGGCAAGCATTTCTAAGTGATCCCATTCAGAAAGATAAGAAAGTGGTTTCTAAACAACTGCTTTGATGGCTCACTAAAGGAGAAAAAAGAAGAAACTCCTATAACATAAGGTACATATTTGTATAATGAAAGAACAGAACAAATGGTGAGGCTATGATTTATGACTTAAGAGCTATTACAAAATATAAGAAAAATTTTATAAATAATTGGGTAAAAAGAAATTACTTTTGGTGTCTTCTAGTTGGGCTAATAACTTTAAAAATATATATAGTCCAAAATATCTAAGGTTCCTCCAGTCAGATAAACAAAGCAAGAAAAGCCACACAACCAAAAATAAACTATAAAAATAGATCATTATTGATTTAGTACCATTTCTGCAACACTTTCCTTAAGGAATCTGAAACAAAGGAAATATAAAGGCATCATTTTTTAACTTTTTAACTGCAGTTTTTATGCCCTTGAACATAACAAACCTTTACATTTTCATGAGTTTAATTAATATATTTCTCTAGTTGTAACTCTATCTCTTCAAAGACCTGCTTTTGAAAACACCCCTTTTCCAACAGAATGACAACCTTTCCAAATGTACATTCAATCTGCATGTATCTGCAGACAAGTAATAAAGACACACCAATAGTGTTAGAATAATCAATACACAATTTACAGAGCTACCCAGATAGAACTGAGAGTGCGTCTGCCATTTTTTAGTAACTATAAATTAATAGTAATTTGTGCAAATATGTTCCCACTTACATTGTTGCAATCCTGACTTGTCAAGATAATGTGCACATATATCAAATGTAT
This sequence comes from Uropsilus gracilis, assembly GCA_004024945.1. Taxonomy (NCBI): domain Eukaryota; kingdom Metazoa; phylum Chordata; class Mammalia; order Eulipotyphla; family Talpidae; genus Uropsilus; species Uropsilus gracilis. The sequence goes on along the minus strand of PVHY01005951.1, from coordinate 16,959 downwards.
TTACAGTATATATGTTACAAAGATATTTTAAATGATGATACATTATCATATTTATAATATGTATATGTGTCATATTATATTTCCTATTATTATCAGGTTTTGATAATTTATTATTAGAAATTACCCAAATACACACAAAGTAAAATCAACTAAATCAAACAAGTACATGAGAACTGTATACTCCTCTGATAAACAAACACCCATTTTAGTCATTTCAGAAACACAATTTTCAGTGAATTAATCTAGGGAATGAGCACGTTCTTACTAAAGTTAGTTGGCCAAGTTTCATCCCATTTTTCTTAAAAGAATAATAAGGAAATTAAACAAATGAATCTTACTGCTTCTTATAATTTTAAAAATTCCAGCCCTTTTGAAACTTTATACTTAGCCAACATCACCTCTGAAATGTCATCTATAATAACATCAGAATCGGAATTATTTTTCAGGAATGGTGAAGGCTAGTAACCAAGTCCCACCAGTCTTTGGGACAAACCCATTCCTAATATATGTAATCGCTTCTTTGCAGCAGCACAGAAAATTTTTATGAAAAAATGGCATATTCAAATAAAGGAAAACAATATAGCATCTGGAGTTTAGCCTGTCTGTGGGAAAATGAACTTGTCTTGCCGCTATAGTGATTTTAAGACAGTCAGGGTGATGTGACTAGTAGTCTATTCAATTCAAAGACATACCCACCGCTATAATCGCGTAGGCACAAGCCCTCACTCAATTTTTCCTATAACTCAAACTTAAGGGCTTCACCCCAGAAAATCTCATGACCTTTGAGAGAGAGCACCCACAGGAAGACCGCTGAAGGTATAGTCAATCTCTATAAGAAGATACAAATATTGCGGATGCGTAAATATTAGAAAATAAAAGTGCTATGATAATTTAAAAAGAAGAAACTTCAAAGAAGATACTTGCTGAGATTTCACCAGCATCAGGTAAACACTATTGGATCCCTCACTTCAGCAACCTCATCCCCTTTTCTAAAACACCTCCCGTGCCAGCATTCTGAGACAGGCAATTCTTTTATCAGAAGTTAGTCTTTGATCACACAATTAGGGATCTGTCAGGTTTTCACTACCTTCAATTTTCTTTCATATGTAACTGATTAATCTTTTTTTTTCCTTGCAGAAATAACTTTCCCTAGAAAGAGGGAATGGGAAGAGAACTAAGATCTCAACACTTAAATCAGAAAAGAGATCAACAGAGGAGCAAGAGATCTGGTGGCCAAAGAATTCACTATTTTCACTTCTTAATTTGGCTTAAGATTGGCCCCTGCTCCTTCTATTTGAAAATTCTAAGATCAAAACTACCTGTGTTCAAGACAGGAAATTTACATTTTTTTAACCACACTGAATGGATGAGACCAATATCTACCTGTTTCCTCATTTATAAAATGGAGGTGATGGTAACTGGCACAAGATTCACATTGGACCAAAGGAAGCAGATACACCACACCTTTGGCGACTTCAAATACCAAAAGAGTATCTGCCGAAAATAGTGAACTCTCCTCTCCTTCAGTTCCATTAACCACCTTTTGTTGTAGAAAGTGATTACTGAAAGAATATAAAAGCTCACACAATTCTTCTTAGGCTTTTTCCAGAACATGAAATATTTTTCTTCTCTACAGAAAAAGGCAAAGTAACCACAGAACTCCATCACCTCTCAGGTCTTTGTAGAAAAGGAAAACATAAAGAGGATCAAATGGGTGTGTTTCTTCTGCTTCCTGGAGAACTTCATCCAGAATAAAAAGCTATTACTTGTCAGTTACTTGCTGAGAGCCAGTATCTACTTAGCCACAGCATTTGCCTATGGCGAGTATCTCCTGCTTTTCAAAAGTTCATGTTGCGCTATTTTTTATGAAAACCCAACATCAATATCTCTTTTCATTAACCATAAGAAATCCAAAGCTGATTACTGTTTTTAATATAAAAGGTGAAAAGTGACAATATCATCGGTGTCTGCTGTGCAGCCACAAACATACAGGCAGTACGCAGTCAGAGCTGTGGGAGTTGGAACCTACAAGCCCTACCCTAGGACCTGCTCTATACAGGCTACATGTTCATCATATCACTCCTGATTTTACTAAATGTTAACATTCTTTTAGATCTGATATGTTTATTTGGTAGGTTATCTGAGGCCAGTGGGTAGGGGTCTGGGAGTGCTCCTATTTTTCCTTATTAATAATGGTATTGGCATCTTCCTTCCACCCATATTGGCTTATATCAGCCTTCAGGGAAACCCTTATTTTTGGTAGCAGAGGAAACTTAAATAGCAATATATGAAGCAAATTCTTCATTTTCTTTTTTTAAATGATAATTATATATATATATATATTTCACATCATTGTGATGCCTAGGGGTCACCCACCACCTCCCCTCCCTGACCACTAAATTCTTTCCTTCCTTTCTTTTTTTTTAAAAGCTGAGTTTAACAGGTACAATGATGTGCAGGATTCAAACGCAGGTCCGTCAGTCATTGGGTCCCTCAGAGTAGTAACTCACGGGGACAGTTTCCTTGTGCAGAGAAGACCTAAGCCAAGACTTTGATAGCTAACGCTTGAATAAGGACACTGTCACATTCTCATGTAGCACTGGACACAGGATTTTGGCTTTGTACACAATCTGGAATTTATCCAAAAGCCACTTACCCTTCTAGATATTCTGGCATACATGCAGCTGTAAAAGATCATTTCTAGAATTAGAGATCAAGAAGCTGAGACTCTCCTCCCTGTTCTGTCAAAAAGTCTTGGTACAACTTGGAACAGGGCACCAGGGCTCTTTGAGACACAAAGCAGACAGGGTTCTTGCCTGTTCCTAGCTCAAGGATTGTGTTCCCCATGCTGAAGTGGTCTTGCACACACACTTAGCACACACACACTTTCTCAGCAAGAGCTTCAGACCCAGCTATGGCTGACCTAGCAAGAAACTAAACTACCACCTGGGTCCCATGTACCTTTTATAAAATGTTTTTTATAATATTGATTTCAAATTTCTTGAAGAGGAATTTTAGCCATTTAGCGATCACTTAAGGTCATTCCACTTATTTAAAAGTGGCCTCACACAGTCCTCTGGTCTCTTCACTCTGATTTTCATTACTATTTTTTTCACTTCATTTAGCATTAAGGTTGAGGGGGAAGTATAAATGAGTATTTTAAAGTCATCTGATTGGAAATAGTAAGGTCTGAGACTTTGCCCATAGAGAAAGACAACTTTATAACAGCCATAATTTCGTTAAAATAAAAAGAGATGGTGGTATCTACACAGAGGATCATCACACAAATGAGTGCTGAGGTCAACCAGCGGGCAATGACAGAAGCTGGGTTTCTAAAGTCCGAAGGAACAGCAGGAGCCCAGCAATCTGGGAGTGGAGACTGAGTGATTACATGAACTAAATAGAGAGGACTGGTAACTGAACGAGCAAGGGAAGGCATGAGGAAATTTAAAAAAATAAATAGGTAAAGTGAACCCAACAATTAGAATTTACTGTAGTGAAGAATGGAGATAAAATTAAGAGGAAAAGAATTTTAGACAATCTAACACAAAACAAAGTTTCAAATGAAACTTAAAGCACTGGCTAACACAGCCAGACACTCACTGGGAGTTAACAGCCAGTCCACAGATACGTTCCTGCATTCCCCTTCCAACTTCACACTCTACATTCACATGTGCTTCTATACAACACAGAGTTCCTCTCTGAAGCTTGGAAGATAAGGCTTCTACATAAAATTCACTGATGAGTATAGTAATGTAGAAATCATCCCCTTGTTCAGCTAAATTCCTCTGTAAACCCAAGCCCAGATTTACCTTTTTAATTTAAGGATTATTAATAAATCTACTATGATTAAACCTTCATAATGATATGTGAATTATTTGTCTCTAGTTCCTCTCCCAAGAACAATTAGCATTGGCCCTTTTGCAAAGAACCTCAAAGACACAGACCTGACTTACCAAAAAGATGGCAGAGGCTCTAAAATTAATGAGCTCTACTTTTACATTCCCATTATCTTTTAATTGGAACTTCTACAGGAATTTTTCTTTCAGAACTGGAAAAGTGAAGTGGAGCTTAGACTCAAGTGCTACCTTAATCTGTACAAAGGGAGTGGCCAGAGCAGACTGAAGCCAGCAAAGATGCCTAGTAGAAAGCTACCAGGATGGGCCTCTTTAAAGGGCCCAGTCCTGCCACATAAATATTTCCAAATCCCCTCCCCTGAACAATCCAAAAAGGATTTGTTTTCCTTTTCTAGAACAGAAAAGTGGTAGACTTATGGGATGAAGTTTCCCCACAAAAGTAACACAATCTTTCATAGTAAAAGAAGCATGTGACATCTACAGAGTATTATCTGCCTAATTCTGTTCTAAGAGCTTATATGAATTAACTACATTCTCCCAACAGTCCTAGGAAGCATAAACTAGTTCCCTCATTGAAGGATATGCAAACTATGGCACATTGGTTTAACCTGATCAAGGTCAACCAGATTAGAATTTCAAGTTAGGGAGTTTGGTTTAACACTACACTCCTACCCACCATCCTATGTTGATCCCACGGACTATTATTTGCTAAGCATCCACTTTATTTCCAAAAATACTTTTAAGAACTAGAGATACAAGGATGGAGTTAGGGAGACAATGTCTTGCTGTCAGTGTAATGAAGAAGACAAAACTAAAAGCATTAGTAAAATACCTTTCTATGTCAGATATAAAATCTATTAGTTACAAGGGGAGGTACTGAAAAAGTAGACAATACAAAATATTTAAACATGTGTAGAAGAAAAGGAAAAAATTACCACCCACAAAGATAAAAGACAAACTGGGAGAATCTGCAACATATAAAAAAGATAAAAGACTAATTTTCTTAATAATATGAGATGCTCTTTCAAACCAAAAGATGAAAGAGCTAAGGAATAAAAAGGAGGCAGTTCACAGAATAAATGTCATATAAATATGTAAAAGATGCTTAACCTACCTCATAATTACAGAAATGTTAATTAAAATATCAATGAAATACTGGTTGGTTGGTTGGTTGGTTGGTTGGCTGGCTTGTTGATTTTACAAATCACATTACTAAAATGTATTTAAACACAGGCACTCTCTAACCCTGCTGCTAATAGCCGAGAAAACTAGCATTACCTCTGTGGAGGGGGCATACTGACAATATCTATCAAAATGCTAAATGTACATTCCTTTACCCAGAAGTTCCATTTTTAGGCATTTATTCCATATATAATCATACATGTCAGCAAGGATATGTGTATATTCATTGGAGTCACATTTTAAGTAGTCAAATAAGCAAATACACAAGTAGTAGAACTAAAATAAATGTAGAGAACAAATAAATGACAGAATATTATATACTATATAGTTAGAGCTTTTAGAATTTAAAAAAAGAGAGTCCTAAGTGGTAATATGGAAGCATTCCTAGAAAATAGATTTAAAGAAGATGACAGAGAGTTCCTACATTTGTTTAAGGGGGGGGGGAAGATACTGAAAACACTCACATACGTTATATTGTCATCTAAGAACAGTTCACTTCTCAGCCTGAGGACATTACCACTAACTATCCTCCTTCTCTCTAATAACTGTGAAAAAGATATTTAAAGAACAGTTGGAAAGACAAGACACTATTAGCCTGTGCAAGGTACCAAGGCTTGGAGAATCATGTAGATACTGTTAAGGGTTTAAAATGTGTAAACTCAAGCAACCTCTCAAGGCTTTTTCTTAAGGTTTTGTGAATAATGCCATATTGAATAAAGACTAAAGGAAAAATATGCAGAAAATTGAAGTGGAATGTGGAAAAGAACGTTTCAGTGGGCAGATTACTGTTTCATAATCTTTTACAGTTATTCTACATCGGTTTTCAATTAGAAAACCTATCAATGGATTACTGGTGCAGTCATATTGTAGTACTTACTAAGCTTCTTGATGTGGAGATTGTGTTAAGAATTTGCAAAGATCATAATAAGCAGAAACATATTACATGATTGGTATATATTTTTCTAAATACTTATGAGAGAATATGGAGTTGTTAAATGGTCTTATGATACTAAAATGAGTGAATTTATCCAGTATTTAGGCAGCATTGCAAGAATTAAAGGCAATTCAGGTACTTGGAAAGATAAATTGATCTAAGTGATGAAAGCTCAATGGATATAGTTAGGATACTTGAAGTGGGAAAGACAGGACCATAATAGAAAGATGGCTAGAATTTGTGCACAAATTAGCAGTGCTAATTAAAGATATACCACTTACATGAACTGAAATTATACTACTATTGCAAAACTAAGTATAGTCTATAGTTAAACAATTTTATAAGGGATACAAAGAATCATCTCAATATGTTTTTACAAGCTGCTAGTTCCAGGAAATCCATGAGCTGTTGGGTTTAACCTGCTTCTTGCCACAGCCTTAACACCTGACATATAATTTATACTTGATAAAAATTCCCATAGAATACATGGCCAAGTTCAATGTATTTAATTTAAAAACATAAAATGTCAGATTTGATATGAAAGTGCTTCCTCTAGAATCATTCCCTGGCCTGATTGATCTCTGGGAAATAATCTTATAACACCTTATATTTTCCCTTAATAAAATTATAAATTACTAGCATCCATTGTATTATTTATTTGTGTCTCTAAGAACATAGACCATATCTGTCTCCATCATAGCATTCCCAACTCCTCATAGAGTGTGGAATGATGGATATGCAGTAAATATTTGTTTGTTAAACAAATGACTGATTCAAGACATTTGTTTATTTGTGTGTTTAACATCTGGCTGGGGGCGAGATCCTCTAAATCTGACACTAGAGTCACAAGGTAAAGCAGCAAAGCAGTGGAGATGAGAGTGGAGAAGACGGCCTGCAGCAAGAAAATATGGACAGATCACAAATGAATACAGACTGGCGACCCAACACAAACTTAAGACTGAAAACCTACCAGCAAGGCTCGCCTAGTTCCAATAACAGTCCCTCACCCAGTGAAAGGACACTGCCAAAGGGAAGAAAGAGACTAATGGACTTAGCACAACTAGTAAACAATAGAGTGGGGTTTGAGAGCATGGAAGGAGCACCAGACGGAGGAGGGAGGGGTAGGTATCCCAAAAACCATTTACAGAGGTTGTGATCTAAAGAACAAAATATTTTTTTTTTAAATCTAGGGTATGTGAATTCAAAGAAAATGGATACTGCACCTTGCCCATCAAGGTTTACTGAATCAAGCCAGAAAACCAACTTACTGGTTTCTATGGTTTATGGGGCTTAGAGGGGAAATTTTTTAAAGGTATCATTTTAACTGAGTGGATCAGAAAAGGCTCACAGAAGAAGTCAATTTAGTCTTAAGAAATGAAAAGAAGATTCGGGTTTTTATTACTGTACAAAACTGATTTGAGAATCCCAATATAAGACTAGAGGAGGTTCAAGAGGAAGCTGTGAAAATCATTAAAGATTTGGGACACGCTGCTAATGAAAATAGTATCAGCACTTGGAAAACTGAATGAACATGAATTGAAAATGACTAGCCAACACAATTACACAAAATTAGAATGCTATCCTTAAAGCAACACTTTTTGACCTTGGCTTAAACATCTGTATGACTGCAGGTTCCTACCCACACCACTGTGAAAATCTACCTGAGACCAGGTAAATACAGAATTGGTCACACACACACGCACGCACACACACAATGTTTAGTCCAAAGACACTGCTGCTGTTAGAGCTGCTGCCAGTGGGAAATGACAAAACTCTAGTAGGAGAATTGATCACTGTCCCAGGGCTCCCATTTAGAATCTGCAAACAGCTCTGTGGAAATTCCAGAGCTTAGATGGTGTCAGATTCTTTATAAAAGTCCAGAAAAATAATCCATATGTTCTTCTATATTATCCTTCCTGAACAGGGGGTCTGGACAAGAAATCATATGGAAAGTTAGACTATCTGTGTCTGTCGCTTGATTTTGTTTCATCAGCTACAACCCCACCAAGTTCACAATTTAAAAAGCACTGCTCGTCAACATGAATATTGATCAACCTGCAAGAATTAGTTTTCTCAAAATGAAAATCCTAGGATGATAAAGATAGAATAACTCAGAAGTTATCAACACATTCATTTTCTAAAAAAATGTGATTCTGGTTCCAGAGAAGTTTTCTAAGCACTAAGTTTAATCCAGGCACCTGGGTGAAAACATCTCCAGTCCGAGGGGCACAAAGGCCAGCAGAGCAAGGAAGCCATCCCCAGGGTCTGGCAGCCCATCACACTTCTACTGGGTTTTAAATATGCAAATCAGCACGTATAAAAAACAGTTACATTTAACGGGAGCTATAAAAGGGTGTTATTATCTTGTAATGGTTTTATTTTGAAGATTAAAAATTTGGTATAATGATGCAATACTTATGTAAATGACCTATATGATTTTGGAGGAGGCAAAAGGGATTTCATGTTGATCATCTTTTTCTTCGGTCAGTTACACTCCACTATCACCATTCATTCAGCACTGACATTTTTGAACAGGAAGGCCATCAATACACCCAATATCATTATCACTAAATTGTCCAATGCTTAAGATCTATGATTCTGTAAAAGTTTATTTCAAAGCAGTCGCCCATCTCTCAGGGGTAAAATAATCAAACCTGTACTACGGACTTCTTAATACCAACTTATTTCATCATTTAGTGTTCTATGCCTCAATTTTAATGGAATGAATTCCTTGTGAATTGTTTCACCACAATTTTATGTAGCAGGGATTCCTAACTGAAGTTTTGATTTGCTGTTTTTCAATATCAACACACATATATACTCTAAAAGTCTGCAATTATCTTAAACAATATTGGTTCTTTGAAAAAGATTTTGAGTAATATTAATATTACACATTTAACTTTCAAAAATGTTGCCTAGATCTTTAGAAAGGATAAGAGACATTGCAACAGCAACAACTTAAAAGCAAAATTGAAAAAAAAGTATATATATATATATATATATATATATATAGTATTTAGTAGTTTCAGTTTAAGTGCGTGCAGCTCAATGTTCTTAAAAAAACTTTGAACTCACCAAACTTTTGATGTCAAAATTTTGAAAAACCCATTCTATCTAATCTTTTTTAAACTGACTGAACTTGTTGAAAAGCGAATAGAACATTAAATGCTTATCTCTTCCCTCACTTGCATAGCTTCTTTCCCTAAATTAAAAAGCAATGGAAGAGATTGAAAATCTCATACAGTTTTCCAGACCATAAGCATCACAAGAGCAAGGCAATGTCTGTTTGGCTCACAACTGAATTCTCAGAAGTTGCGTAGTGCCTGGAACAAAATAGATAGTGAGAGGGGGGAAAAAACCCAAAAAAACAAAACTTTGTCAAATGAGAAATAAGCTCTCTTATTTTTCAGAGAGGAAATCTGACCACCAGAGAACAGAGGCGGACAGCTTGCCAAAGAGCACAGACAGCAAATGAGAGTTTGCCCCCTGCGCCCTTTCCATCCTGCAACCATCTCCCGACTAGCACTAGGATCCAAGTTACAATGCTTATGACCACAACTAATTGTTTCTGTTTTTACTCTCAACTCTTTCCAGGAATTAATATGCATTCCCTAGAGTCTCCAGTTCTTTTTAACCCTCGCCTCATGTCCACAAAAAGTGCATCTAACTTTGCACACTGACAGCTCCAAACAACCCCACACACAACAACTTCAGAATCCACATATCAGCTGATGAACAAAATATTCCAGCATACTCAGATGGCACTGCCTTCCACCCAATCATTCTGCTCTGGCTTCATCAGCCATTGGTAGTGGGGTTTGTGAATATTTAACTGCCTTTCTAAATACATAAATTAAAGACAGTGTGATACTACTGATAGAGTATGTCTAATAGATATTTAAGAAGTAACAACTTAAATCATTAAGAGTGCTGAATGCAATTGATATTTAGTCTAACTCATATGCTTACTAGACTTACTTTGGCTGTGTTGCAAAGAAAAAGAACACGATGAAGTGCTAGAAACTAAGGCAGTTCATTTAAAACATTATAATATAGTTGAGGTTCCTGGTTACAGTGCCCCTTATAGTAGGGCAAGTCATGGTTCACCTTATAGACTCTACCTACCCACAGGTGGTCACACCTGTATTCCCTATGAATAGAAGGGTTTGTGCTGGATGAGAATGAGAGCCAAGTATCTCCTTTGCACCCGTCAGGTAAGTAAGTTTCTCTCTTGATATATCTCTTGTTGCACACACATGAGATAAAAAGTTCAGGAAAAATCGTCAACCATGAGAAAAGAGAAGGTAGTAAAATCTGTGAGGCTACATAGATATATGATTATAATTTCTAAAAGGAAGTTATGTTCTTTAGAATAGCAATTTTTATTAGGCAAAAAAAAAAAAAAAAAACCAACCTGATCCAATTTCTCCTTTAAAATGTGACTAACAGATACAAATTTACTAAATAAAATGTATTTCATACAAAATATTGGAGTATGTTTGTATAGGCATGTTCTGCATAGGTATATTACCTCACAATGACTTGTGATACCTGAGGAGCTGGTACCTTTTGATTTCACATATATTTAAATTTATTATAGCCAAAATACCAAAATAATTTGCAACAAACTGCAGTATTCAGAAAATGAATATTCTAAATGTCAATCACTTGTGCAATATTCAACTAAAGAGAGTCACGCTTGCTTATGCATGAATAGTGTACTTTCCTAACCAAATCATCTTTATCTGGAAACAAGATTTAAAATGCTATATCTATATATAGATATAGATATACACACACACATATGCAATAGAGGCACATATATTTTTCTTTTCAGAATTTTTCAAAGTATTGACTATCCTATGAAATTTAAATGTACAGCATCCACCAATAAAGTTTAAATACATACATTCATATTTTTTTCTTTGTCTTTGCAGAGTCATTTCAAGACAGTCATTTGAATCTATATATTTTTTTAAATTATCAAATTATAAACTACATTCAGACTTCTGAAATAGAAATGCCAACTATAACATGTAGTCACAATAACAACACCCCAATAAGAGCCCAGTGTGTGTAGCTGTGGCAGGGTCCCCAAGCAGCTGGTAGCTGCTGCCTGATCGTTATCTCTCATAAAACTGAAGCAACTGAAGTTTTAAAGAAGTCGTATCTTACTGAATTTCTTTCATCTCTAATAATTACTAAACTGGCATAATTACTTGTACTAGCGGTGGAATGTGATGCATGTTAAAAGCCCAAGCTGCCTGAAATTAAAGTTTAAAAAAAAAAAAAAAAATCCGTGATTCTAGTTTTCAAAGATTTATCTTGTGTCAGGCTTTTATGCCAAGAGTCGCATAATTATTTAAAACATTTAAAAGCTTTCCTTACACTATTTGATTAATTCTATAACAGAGCTATTTAAATTTACTAATGTTAACTTTAATGTTTAAGTTTCAATTGCTTCGTAATAACATTGTTGCAGAACATATTTTAAACCAGGCAAATACATTTTCATTTCAATACACAAGGTATATGCAGTCCTAGCTAGCTTACCATGTAATTCTCAAACAAACAAACAAACAAAAAGGAACATATTTCAAATTTAATTGAAATGGGATTAGAAAGTTGCATGCACCCACTCCCCACTTCTCAGAACTAACTTTAACTTTTGACAACACAATGGGAGTCAATGAAAAAAAATCAAATACATCTGAGAAAATACTTAAGTCAGTGGTTTGATTTAGAATATCAGCATTTGTATTAGATTCTAACTCAGTTCTAAAATGTTCTTTAACATAGTGCTTAATGGCAACATTTACACTTTTGACAGATCCACGAGGCTGTTAAAACATGATGCAAATGTTGCAAGTCTTAAAAATTATCTTCTCTTTAAAAATAATGAAAAACTGAACATGGTCTCCATTAAATCCAGCCATAAAGAATGTATTCTTATGGTAAGAGAATTAATGACATCAAGCCAGCAATGTGAATTCTGTCAGATGAATTAATAGAGCACAGTAATAGGAAAAAGAGACCTTTCATAAAATTCTTAATTGATCTTGGTAGAACTGCCCTCTTCTATTATCAAAACTTCTTTCTTTTTCCATGGTTCTACATCAAAATAAAAATTCAAGTAAGTGTAAATATTATATTTCAACTTTTATCAACAAGTATTTCACTAGAATTTACTGGTCAATTTTCACTGACTTGCTTTAAAAATAAAATGAAGGGAGAGAAAGTGTTCCTATAAGATGAAAAGAAATCTATAAATATGCTACAAGACTTGCCATGATCCAAACAAGTACATTTTTACTTTTTTTTAGAATTAAATATAATTACTGGAAGCAAGAAGTTGAAAAATTCTGTCATCACTATTAAACGTCACTGCTGTCAATAACTACAATGGGTTTTAAGGGATATGGGAATACTCTGGCAAAACAAAAAAGAAAAATTAGTAACAGCTTGCTTTATAAAAAGCTGCTAATCTCAAATCCCTTTGTAATTTCATTTTTACATGTATGCTTTTATGTTCAATATCCTATTTTTTGCCCTTTTTGGGCTGGATGAATACAAGCCAGCAATCCACTCATGCATCAAACAGATGTTTTTGTTTTTAAGGCCAAGTGGAATCTTATGAATTTTCGTGCCCTCCCTTTAAGAAGATGCTGCCAGAACTGCTGAAATCATGAAACCAGCATTTTGGAAGACTCACTGGACCATCAGTTCTGGAACTTTGACTAGCACTCATGGGATTCTAGCCAACTATAATTGCTGTTTTTGTTTATGTCGGATTGTCTACTGATTGGACTATAATCAATTTAATGACTTCAACATCTAGTCAGTATAATTTAGAGGTGGTAGAGGGAAGAAACAGTCACTGGTTGGTAGACAGAAGCACAACTGCAACTGTGTAAAGGGAGTGTGAATGTCAAACACTGAGCTTCCACGGCATTTCAAATCATAAGGAATTGAGATTTAGATACAAATCTAAAATCAGATATAGACATGGTTCGGTATCCTACAATCAGGAGTGCATTTTGTCCTCACGATGATGTAAAAGAATACAGAGAGGTATATACAGAATATAGGTATCTTACTAACACTAGAAAAAAACATTATCTTAGGTTAAAAACCAACTCAGCTATGGAAAAGGGGAGTCAGTTTAATCTATCTAACAATAATGTTGAAATAAAAAACATCATGTGACGTTTAAATAAAAGCAAATTATTACACTGCCATAATATAATTGTCTTTTCACACAAATTCAGTACTTTTCCTTATCATGGCATCATTTCTAAAACCAAAACTATGCCTAAGGCACTCTCTTTTTTTTCTCAAGAAATAAAACTCATGGGTTTGTACAAACTCCTTGTGGCGACTTTCTTAATACCCACATTTCTAAAGCTTTCCCACTAGAAAATCTAGCCTAATAGATAGGCTCTATGACTTTCTAAAGGTTATGGACTTAAAAATCCATTGACTTTTCAGTTCAAATTCTATAGTTTACATTTCTTCTTTAAGTTGAAAACTGAATTTTTGCCACTTAATTATATTCCTAAATAAATTACTTCTCCTTCAAAAAACCTTTATAGGTACAACAGAAGGTAAATGGGGTAAAAGGAAAAAGGTCAATCATAAGTGTGATAACTTCAAAATGTGCCAAGTTACAAAGGGTTAGCCAGTGTGAGAGCCAAGTTAAACAAGGCACTTTGGGGGCTCTCTTTCTCCCTGGTTCCCACCATTTCTCTCTTGGGACCCCTGGTATGGATTTATGAACACCTGAGGGTCCAGATATCCTAATTGTGACTTGTGTTTAGCTTGGCCATTTAAATGTCTAAGTGTTCCCCTCTCTCCTTCCCAGCTTTATAACTTGGCTCTTACTGCATATATCACACCTTTCTGTAGTGGACCACTTTTTCCTTCCTTCAGTGCTTTTTAGAGTAAATTTCAAAAAAAATTGTCTTTATCAGGTAAAATGGCCATGAAATTTCCATCAGAGAAGCACCACAAGAAACAGAATAAAGAGCAAGCAAGAAAACTAGAAATAGGTCACAATTGACCAATTTGATGCAAGTGATTTGCTGCCTTTAAAAACAAGCTGACAGCAGAACTATTTTCAATGAAGTAATCTACTAAAATATCATGTCTACTCTCCGGGTTTGAGAAAAAAAAATTCAAATAATAAAAATGGGGTAGAAAGGAAGACTCATTTAATTGACTATACATGGCTCTAAATACAGGCTTTAACTCTTTCAGGTGAAAAGGTTATTCTGAAGATAGAAGTTTCTCAACTTTATAGGTAGGTGGGCTGAGAGAATTTTAATGCTAGGGTTTTGAGAGGCAGAAGGTGTAAAAAAGAGTTTCACATTTCAAGATAGGTTTCACAGCTTTATGAAGTAGAAAACATGGATCTTTTTGGTGTTTCATAGTTTTAATGCACTTGACAGGGCTTGTTCCACTGCAACTAGGGACCTGGTACCCACTCACTCTTAGAAGGTGAACCAGTGAGACAATTACACTAAAGTTTGTTACAGATGAAAAAAAAAACAACAACACCTTAATTTTAAGTAAATATAATTATTCATTCAAAGCACTAGCTTTATGTGAATGCACAAAACAAATTCACTATTAATAGTATTTCTTATAGTTCTTATTTTTAAGCATTAAGTTGAAAGCAAAAACTCCAAATTTAGTTGTCACTTTGTTTTAATATTTTTGTCTGCCTATGTAAGTTGTTCCCCTGAGTATGTTTTAAATTATGATATCAAAAGTGACAGCCATATCAGAAATATCTTTTAAACCTTGTTTATTGAAGAAATAGCATAGGCTTAAAAGACAAGTTGGAAATTGAAGGCAAAACTTTGTTTTATTTGGAAAGGCACACTGCATTTACATGGTTTCCAAGGCCTCCTTTTGTATAAAAGATCCCCACAAGGTTTTGAAATCTTCCCACTTATCTAATCAAATCAGAATTTCCATCTCTTAGTTAGAAAAGCACTACTCAGCTCTCCATAAAAGTAGAAACAATCAAAGCTACCTTTGTATACCTGCTGACAGCAAAGTGTTGCTCAGAGCTTATTAGTAGTAGCGTTACAGAATATTTCTCATACTAACACCTCCCTGGCCTTTCTAGATTCAAATGTGACCTTCCTAACAATATAAATGGACAGAATCCACATACTCAGAACACTCCTAGAACATATTTTGAGAAACGGAGACCCTTTCATGAAGACTAAGGAAAATCAAAACAGTAAAGGCTACATATTTAACAAAAGTCACCTAAAATGCCATTCTAGTTCCCCCAAACAGCTAGTCATATAACAATTATTACTCTGTTACAGCTCATGTAAGTATGAATTTTTCCAGGTAAATGCATATTCTGAAGAAACACAAACTGATTCTTCAGTGAGGACTGAACTATTTTTATTCGTCTTCTCACCCCCAAGCTTAGCCAGTCCACCTGAGGCCTTTCCTTTTCCTGGGAGTTCTCCAAGCAGCTGAGAGGAAACACCCTGTATTCCCTGCCCACACAGAATCATTGCTTTTGATGTAAACATTTTATTTCGAGCTTGGAAGTTGAAGACACGGTGCTGTGTCTTCATGTAGAAGGTATTTGAGTATTTTTGTAATATGACAATATAACAAAAGAATAAAATGCCCTAGTTTTTATTTAACTTAGGAATTGCATAGGTCTTGGCTCCACGTATTCTGCAATTAGACTTATTGAAGATCGCCATAGGAATACCACTAACTGATGGCTTCTCTCAATGCCCATAAAATCCTAACCTGCATGAGACTAAATCCTCCTTAGGAAGCACAGGGAGCACATGTACCCACATCAAGGGAACTTTCGTTGTGAATTCATCCCAAAGGCAAGTGAACTGAATGTTCAGAAGCTGCAAAACTACCAACTGAGCAAACTTTCAATAAACTTTTTTAAAATAAAAAGCCTCCCAAATAACTGAGGTTTCAGGAGCCTTTGGGAACCGGCAGGACAGACACTAAGCCTATCAAGCTCTCGGAAAGTTCCTTCCAAATGATTAGGAAGACATCGGTCCTGGTACTTTGTTCAACGTGACTTTTAAGGAAGCAAAGAGTCTCCCGGAGGGTTCCCTAGACGCGATCTTCGCCCGCAGTTACCCTGACACCCGCGCGCGCCCGTGGCGTTTATTTTTTCATTTACTATCCACGCTAGAATCGTTCAGGCCCTTGGTCTATGTCTTCCTAGAAAATGTATGTCCCACGTGAATGTAAATCACCACAAAAACTGTGTCAAGCCACAAGTCAATGATTCATCTCGTTTTCAAACTAAAACTTCTCCGGTGCTTGAGGGGAAAAAAAAGATAGCTTTCCAATCTGAAGCCCTCCCCCACCATCACCCCCCACTGCCCCTTCCCAGGAGAAGAAAGGGCTTTGTGTGTGCGGTGAGGGCTTCGTTAATCGAGTTCATAAATACACGTTGTCCGGGGGCCGGGGAGGCGCCGGGCGCCGGACTCTGTCCACCTCTCTCGGGGCAGACGGCCGAGTTCGGAGACTGGGTGGCAGGAACTGGGGTAACGGAGAGTGGGGACCCGGGCGGCCAAGGAGGAAGAGGATGCTGCGCCGCCGGGGACCAGAGGGCGGGGCCGGGCTGCGCGGACCTCGGGGGACCCCGTGGTCCTCGCCGGGCTGACAAGCCACCCTTTGTCCTCCGAGTTCGGGGTCGCGGGGGCCTCCGACGCCTCCAGCTGTCGCCCCGCGTCCTCGCCCCGATTCCAAGCCGGGCCTGCCCGCACCTCCTCCGGTCCTCGCGCTTAGCTGCTTGCCCTTCCCGCTACCGTCCTCGGAGCTCCGGACCTCCCAGCTCCACTCAGCCGCCAGCCCCGTTTCCTCGGGAGGAGACTCGAGGAGGCAAAGGTGGTGGAGGAGGAGGAGAAGGTGGAGGACGAGGAGGTGGTGGTAGTGGAGGAGGAGGTGGAGGAGGAGGAGAAAGAGAAGGAGGTGGTG
>PVHY01005950.1:29639-78557 GCA_004024945.1 Uropsilus gracilis | reverse complement strand
TCCTAGAAAACACTCCATAGCTCACATTTCCTACCCTGAGGTTCTTAAACCTGCAGTGATCCTACAATGTAGTAATAAAAAGGCTTTGGAATCACACCTGCAGGTGAGCCCTATTACTTAAGGGCTCAAATGAGAATGAGAAAAAAAAAACAAAAACAGAAAATACCAAGACCCAAAAGTCAGTAAGCATTCTAAAAACTAGGTAAACAAACTGCAGATTCCTCAACACTGTGTGATTCTTTGGAACAATTTAAACTCAAAGCCCAAACCCTCAGAGGAAGGTAACTATTTCTGGGATACTCCTAGCACTCCAGGTTGATCTATTCAGGGCTTATTTGTCTTCCTTCTTCCCCTTCTTTCCCTGAGGTCAATTGTTCACCTAAAATATCTTCCCAGTGCCAGAGAGAAGGAGCTTGGAGTTTTGTTAAGTTTCTGGGTCATCAGCATCTAACAGTGATGCCAGCGAGTGTCATAGCTCCTCACTGTCCCTGCAAATTGACACTGGTTGTGAGAGCCTTAGAATACATTATGTTCACTCCATCAATGCCTTTTTTTTTTTCTTTTGGTATGGTGCAGAACACTGTTAACGATTACCCATCCTTGTCTGAATGGGAGTAAATGTATTCTCTCAAATGGAAGGACATACAGTCTTGTCTTCCTTTCTACCATTAAATTCTATACAGTTCACTTAATTGGAGAACATTCCAGGTCATTTGTCAAAAAGTCTGACAGACGTAGCCATTGTGAATCACACCATAGCACACAGTACAGCCATTCCTAGGTCATCTGTCATCGTATATTCTTCATTCCTTTCACTTTTAAAATGGAAGTATAGGTTAGATTCCAGATTTCCTCTTTTGTCTCTGGAAAACCCAGTGTTATCCCCAAACATCATCATTTTTATCTCTGGGAATCAAATAAAATGTTTTGAATGGTTAAAGGAACAAATAGAGAGCAGTGGCGTTTTTTACCCCTAGGAAGAGCAACAGTTTTTATGTTTTTCTACCTCTATCAGCTTTTCAAAACTATATCCTCCTCTGTGTCTGTGTGCTCAGCACCTAGCACTGATGGCCTAACTTTAGGGACTCACTACATGTTTACCCACCACTTTAACTATTGGGTTCTAGAACCTCCTCCTCCTAAACTGCAGCTCAGAAAAAGGAAAGATTCTTGTAGTAGCAGCTGATAGAACAAAACAGGCAGTCTCATGTTCATTCTTGCAACTGAGTGAGTTTGAAATCAGCTAAAAACTATCTTATCTGGGTCATAAGCTGTTTCATATAGAACAGAGGTTGGATGAGAACAAGATTTATAAATTATTTTTATGCATAAGAAAACTTTTTCAAGCAAATCATCACATAAAAGCCCAATATGTAAGAAAGGCAAAAAATGTCATACTTTTGTAATATGTAAAAAATGCATATCTTTTCTAGAATATGAAAGAAGCAGGTATAAGGACACAGGTTTTTTTTTTAATGAAGTATCATTGTTTTATATCCTGTTAATATCCTAACAATATAAAGATGAGGTATCTCCCCTCAACTAACTACATCTTAGATAAATTAAGGAAGATCAACTGGATTGGGTATTACCACAGGAGTATTTTTTTTAAGTCCCCTGGGAGGCTCTAATATACAACCAGGTGCCTGGCCTCGCTCTGAAAATCAGTTTGAAAATTAAAGTAAATCATCTCTAAAGCTAATTCTACTTCTAAAACTGTGTAATTCAAAGCAGATCATTATATTTGTAACTTAGAAATGTCTAAAGTGCTTCTCAAGAGAAGAAATACTAGTTCTCTTTGTTCACCTGTCCCAACATCTAGCCTGGTACGTAGTTTGAGACTCATAGATGCACAGTGACACACTGTAGTCACCAATTCCTCACCAGAAAGTGGAGAAACAGGTTAGCATGACTACATCGTATCAAAAAGAGCCACAGTCTCCAGCTACACTTCCTGCACTATAACAAAGTTTCTATGCCTTTCTACTATGTCCAATGAAGAGAGAGTGCCTGATGGAGTAGTGGGTTCTAGGTGGGTTCTTTCCAGCTTTGTCACCATCTGCCTCTGTGCTTGAGTTTCTTCTTTTGTATAGAGGAAAATAACAGCAGAATAAGATCATTGCTATTTCTTAAGCTTCTAGAATGTAGCAAACAAATCTCCCTTACATATTATCACTAATATTATAGCAATGATTCTCAAACTTGAGTGTGCTTCAGAATCACATAGAGGCTGGTTAATAAATAGACCACTGACTCTCATCCCCAAAGTTTCTGGTTTCATGGGGCCTGAGTATTTGCATTTCTAATTATTTGCTGGGTACTGTAGATGCTATGGTCTAGGGATCATATATTGAAAAATAGTGCCTCACAGCTACTTTATATCATTTCCCATCCAAAATATAGATATATAAAATTGAGCCTCAGAAATTTTAGTAATGTGTCCAAAGTCTCACCCCTATTCATACTGCAGTCTGACAATTATATCTGCCTTTTGTGCTCAAAAGTTATACTGTAGACTAAAGTGGATTGCATTATTTTACAATGACATTGTTTTGATTTTTTAAAGATAAATATGAATTTTAAAAGATAAATTTGAAAGGCAGAACAAAATTTGTCCTTTTATACGCAGGCTGTGATGAATGGGTATCTATATACAAAGAAATCCCAAAATGCGTGTAGTCCCAAAACTTACCAAGTTGGTTGACAAAACATTCAAAGCTGCTGAATTGTGTTTAGAAGCTGTTTTTTTCATTGCAATTCTGCTGTTGGTTCATAAATATATGCTCTGCATGAACTCCTTAGCATCATGGTCTTAACAGTAATGGGCTCAGAAGTAAGGAGCCCAAAACATTGAATTCCCACAATGTGAAGTTTAAAATATGAAATATAGGCAAATAAAAAGACAAAAAATGACATGGAAGTTTGAGACTGCTTTTCATATTTTCCACATTTTAACAAGAAGGCAGAAATCTAAGCCTACACAGCTATGATTAATTTGTTTTAAAGCAAAAAAAAGTAAATGTTTGATAAAAGAACATTTTCCCTAACAACTATTTTGAATACCTAAAGGACTCTTCCTTACTCTTGTTGGCTTAGAAACCATCATTTCTCTGTATTTCCTGTATTCTTTTGCTTTTTCAAAGGGTTTCTACTTATATTTAAATTAAAATTCATTTTCCAGTTTTCCACAGTTGAAAAAGTAGATCAACTGTATCAAAATGGAAAATGTTGTTGTATATCCACTTAAGCTTCCTCC
This sequence comes from Uropsilus gracilis, assembly GCA_004024945.1. NCBI lineage: Eukaryota > Metazoa > Chordata > Mammalia > Eulipotyphla > Talpidae > Uropsilus > Uropsilus gracilis. Next base: position 75,301 of record PVHY01005950.1, on the reverse strand, counting down.
AAGATCTGAAACAAAAATGGCTCCTTAAACTGACCTGTGGAAACCTCTAGAAAGATCAGAAAGGCTAAACAGAAAACAATCATGCTATTTTTCTTTCTACCTCTGTTAGTCTTCCCATGTTATTTCCTTTTGTTGAAAAACCAACAGGTTTTCAGAATGGGAAATATGACCTAATATGATACCTTCTCAGGGAGACGGCTAATTCAAATTCTAATACAAAGAATGCAAAAAGATGACTTGGATGGTAATAAGTTGCAGCTCTCCAGTTTGAATACCCCAAAATATCCAAAGTATAATGTAACCTCAAGTGAAATTTTTCCCAGTGTTTGGATATAAGCTGATCTCCATGCATCCATGGAGTACCTCCTAATAGGTAACCCCAAGAACTCCCCAAGATGACTTGGGGAGTGTTTTTAAGGGATCACTGTTAGAATATGGAGACTTGAGCCTATTGGCCACTGGAATCTGTCTTGCTCTCTTTAATGACTCTGGTGCTCTCACTTATGGGTGGTTACTGTGATCTTTTAAAGAGTGACCAACTATCAACCTGGGAAGATTTCCCCTTTTTTCAAATGTTCTTCCCTTTGTTTCTAAGAGATCTTTAAATCTGTCTATATTTGAGGTTAGATGATTAAACGCTATGCTAATGATCCAAATTAAAATCTCTAAGCTTAAGAATCACAAAGCCCTTTCAATTTGTACATAAACACCTAAACTTTGTGAACCTATGTTTTCTTGCCTTTCTAGTGAACATGATTATTTAATGCAAGGGTCAGTTAGTTTTCAATAAAAATAATAGTAATAACGGCTCATAAGAATGTGATCATCCCAGATCATATATGTGATTTTGAAATTTCTAATATACTTCTCAGCAGGAGAAAAAAAGTTATTCTTGTTAACCTGGTCCCAACTCTAGCCTGGCAAATACTTTGAGACCCATAAATGTTTATTGACACACTATGTTACCAATTTCTCATCAGAAAGCGGGGAAACAGATTAGCATGGCTATATCAGATGATCAGTAACTAAAAGTTGAATTGTGGGGAAATCAAATAACTATCAAATGTCCAGTACTAAGGGAGGGGTGGGGGAACCTTACATTTCCATCTTACAACTGAATAAAACATGTTAGCTTTTTAGATGAAGTCAAAATTCTCATATGAAAATTAAGTGTTAGTGAAGTATTTTGATATACAGTTCATCCTCAATAAGAAGAGAAATTCAACTAAGCTGGAAAGAAGGATATACATATCTCTAATGAGAAGTTTTCAAAGATTTTTAGAATGAAAAGAGATGAAAAGGAGATTCAGGGAAAATGTTAAAATTGTATGTTGTGTAACTATTAAGAGTCAAATGAAGGAAATACAAATGTACAGGTAGGTAGCATTGGAGGCAATAGATTGGCTAAAAGAATCACCATCCTATTCAAATACAGGCACAGTTTTATATAATAAGGCCCTAAATCTACGACTTATTTTTTGGATTCACTTCTACCTTATGCTCCAAAAGTCATAGTGAAATAAATAAATAAAATTAATTAATAAATTAATGAAACAGAATTAACACTGGTTCATATCCTCCTGAAAGAGGCAATTCCATGGAAAATTAATGATGAGCTATCATTTATTTAGGGATTATGGGATACCCGGTGGGAGCTGTGGCCAAGAATCAAGCAAAAAATAGAAAACTCCAGCATCAAAAGGTCTCTCCTCCCAGACAGACATGATTGGCTGGCATTTCCATTCTTCCAAACTATTTTTCCCATCACTGGACCAGGTGTCACTTTCAGCAGACCTTCCAACTGCAGAAATACTGCAGTTCATTTTGAAGCCTTTTGCTCTTTACAAGGAAAATAACAAACGTCTTTTTTCCACTCAGAGAGGAGACCTCTTCATTCAACATAAGCATAAATGTCACATGTATGGGGCCAACATTTTATTGAGGACCATGCTAGAGACACAGGAATGTCACCCAAGTTCAACCTTGACCTAGAATTTTATACCAACCTAATTTTCATGATAAAACAGGAACTCCATAAAGAGGTAGTTTACATTTTACTTGATTTTAGGAAATGAATTCACATAAGCATTTCTTACATGGTTCATTGTGCCAGAAGGTCCCCCAGTGGGTACGAATTTAGCTTAATCTGTAACTCACTTATTAGTTTAATTGTCATCTCTAAGCAAGTGAAAGAAATTAAGTCATATATAGGCACAGTCCACCAGGTATATTCCCCTCATACATGATGGGGAGAAATTATAGCTGGAAGTAGAGTCTTGGGCCTAATGCCAACATTTTCAAATTTTAAAAGGGAATTGAATTTGAATTTCTTTGTAGAGTGAGGAAAACCTTGGGACTAAACTTTAAAAGAGTTTTAGTCGAAGTATACATTTCCAAGGAAATGTTGATTACTGTTTTCCATCACTCATGAAGTAAATCAACAAGGGGGACATAGAGCTAACACGTTAGAGGCCAGCATGCTCGTGCAGGGAGAAACCCCCCAGGAAATGCATCTGTCATTCCCTGATACTATCAAAGTAGTTTCATTTCCTTTCTGATTATTGTTCCTTTATAAATGAAACTTTTTAAGTTTTTTATATTATTAACATAATCATAACACTGTAACTTCACATGACATGGAGCTTTTTTTTTAATTTTGACCTTTATTTACCTTCAGCCTCCCACTTTTAAATTCAAAAAACAAAACAAGCCAATAAAAAAATTTCCTTCCTTTTTTCCAATCAGCTACAAAATTCTCCTAAGTATATATTTGTAAAACCTAGAATTTTTGCATCTTTAAATGATTAACAAGATGATAGTGAATATTCTAGAGAGTTACTGTAATAGTCTCCTAAAGCTGCAGTAATAAAATGCACCACAAACTGGGGATTTAAGAATGTATCTCTCACAGTTCTAGTTAGTTTAAAATCAGGTCTCAGGCCATCCTTGCTCTCCTAGCTTCTGGAACTGACCATCCTTGGTTTTTCTTAGCTGGCAGCTGTCTCTGCCATCACCTGGTCACTTTGCTGTATGTGTCAGCATCTCACTTGGCATGCTCCTCTCTATGTCTCCCACATCTTTTCTCTGCACATATCTGTATTGGTACCATTCCTCTTCAATAAGGTTGCCAATTATATTAGACTTAGAATTCTCCTTACTCCAGCAGGACCCAAAGACCCTACTTCCAAGTAAAGACATTCACTGAAATCAGCATCTAGGACGTCAATGTGTCTCTTTAGGGGACATAATTCAACCAATAAGAATACCTAATGCAGGCAGCAACTCTCCTACCCACCGTTGAGTGCACAGAAGTATCTTTTCACCAACCTTCTCCCTTTGCAAAGCTGCAGAGTCAGCTCTCCTCCCAGGATTGCCCACTTGCAAATCTGCTGGCCTCTCTTCTAACAACCTGTCCCTTTCAGGGCACCTCCTTCTGCCACCTTGTGTCTCAGCAGACATCCTACCCTTTTTATAATAAACCAGACCTTTTGGGGAGAGAGAGCAGGAGGAAGGGAGGGAGGGAGGGAGGGAGAGAGAGAGAGAGACTAAATCCAGAAAATAGAAGATGATAGGATGGAGACATTAATAAGACTTTGATTTAAAGGGAAGTCCTACTGTGTTTTTAAGGATTTGTTAATATCATAGGAAACCCTAAAAACTCTAAAGAAGAAATAATGAAAATAATAAGCCAGTTCAATAAGATAGCTGGTTACAAAATCAACACACAAAAATCAGTCACCATCTTATATGCAAAGAATCAATCTAAAGCAGAATAAATTAAGAAAACCACCCATTTATAATTGTACCATTGAAAATTAAATATCCAGGAATAAACTTAACAAAAAACATGAAATATCTATACAAAGAGAACTATAAAACATTGCTAAAAGAAATAGAAGACACAAAGAAATGGAAAGACATCCCCTGATCATGGATTGAAAGAATCAACATTATCAAAATGGCCATCCAATCAAAAGCAATCTACAGATTCAAAGCAATTCCAATAAAAAATCTCAATGACATTTTTTAAAGAAATAGAGCAATAGAACTGAAATTCATATGGAAAAATAAAAAACCTCGAATAGCCAAAGCTCTCCTGACCAAAAGAAGAGAGAATGGAGGGATTGCAGTCCCAAGGCTTTAAATTATACTTCAAAGCCATAATAATTCAGACAACATGGTGCTGGAATAAAGACAGACACACAGATCAATGAACAGAATTCAAAGTCCAAAAATAAAGCCACACACGTAAGATCAACTAAAGGGCAAGAAACATACACTGGAACAAGATAAGTCTCTCCAACAAATGGTGCTGGGGAAACTGGACTGCTACATGCAAAAGAATGAATGTAGACCACTCCCTCACACCATGTACCAAAACCAACTCAAATGGATAAAAGACTTGAACATAAGACCTGAAACCATAAAATACATAGAAGAAAGTATGGGCAAAACACTCCAAGACCTGCACTTCAAAAACTCTTTTGGGACACATCCACAGATGCTAAAAAATGAAGAAACATATAAATAGCTGGGAATATATCAAGCTAAAAAGCTTTTGTGTAACAAAAGAGACAATAACCAGAACAAAAAGAAACCCAACTGAATGGAAACAAATGTTTCCCTCCAAACAAAGTGATAAGGGTCTGATATCAGAGATCCACAAAGAACTCACATACACACACACACACATACACACACACACAAAACAGTCAAAAATGGGATGAAGAGCTAAAAAGCAGTTTAGCCTTTTAGCTAAATACAAATGGCCAAGTCACATGAAAAAATGTTTAACATTAATAGTAAAAATCAAAATGACAATGAGATACCATCTCCCACGACTAAGAATGACCCATATCAAAAAAAAAAAAAAAAAGGCAACAAGAAATGCTGGGATTGATGTAGTGAGAAAGGAAAACTTTTACACTGCTAGTAGGAATCCAACTGTTCCAGCCACTATGGAAAGTTATATGGAGGACCCTCAAACTACTGAAAATGGAATCACCATTTGATCCAGCAATCCCACTTCTGAGAATCTACCCAAATAGGGTACAAAAACACTAATTCACAAGGACACTTGTACTTGGATGTTTATTGCAGCATCATTTACAATAACCAGGATATGGAAACAACCCAAATGCCTCAAACATGTAATTGGGTAAGAAAGTTGTAGTATATGTACACATTAGAATATTATTCATCAATCAAAAAAGACAAACGTCATTCGCAGCAACATGGATGGAGCTAGAAGGAATCATCTTAGTGGAAATAAGCCAGAAAGAAAAAGAAATATTGAATGGCCACACTTATATGAGGGATATAGGGAAAACAGACAAAAAATGGTAAAGCTGTAATCAGAACTGAAGCATAGAGCAAGAGAGGGGGAGGAGGGTAAAATCAGGGGATGGAAGTGCACAAGAGATTAAGATGGTTCATGGGTGATAAGGTAGTATATTGATTATATATATATATAATCAATTAAAAATAAAAAATAGAAATAAACCTAGGGATGTCTACCTGCATAAAAAAGAATTTGTCAATATCATATCCTAGCCTCATTCCTAGCTATAATTCCTGACCCAAAGTAGTTCTCAGACATCTCAGATGTGTTTTTCTGTATATATTTTAGCAAACCAAAAAACTGTACCCACAATCTATCTGGCTCCCTTTGACAAATGCAAACTTCAAAGTATTTCCACATCACTTGTCAGGGCATGACAAGGAAGGGTAGCAGGGAAAATTATGAAAATTATGAAAACTAAAATCATGGGGACTTTCTTCCTGTTCACAGTCCACTCATTAACTTAGCTTGTATCGCAAGTATCAAGCAAGACCCTGGTTTATAGTCAGTTTTATTTTGAGCATGTGTATTGACTTATTAGAAAGTGTTTATTTGTTTATTAGTTCTTATTCTTTTTTTTTTTTTTTTTTTTTCAGACTAGGTCTGGCTATTTTTGCCCGTCGAACCGCAGGCTCTCATTGCCCTGGGTGCCACAGACTCAAGCAATTCCCAGCCTCAGTATCTGGGATAACAGGTGTGCACCACCACGCCCAGCTATTTTTTTGGAACTAGGTCTCGCTACTGGCCCCAGGTGGGACTCGAAACACGATCCCTAGACCCTGCCGCTTCATAGACTGAAGCTTACAGGCACGAGCCACCATGCCCAGCCTGTTCTTATTCTAATAGTACCATTATTTCTTTGTCCTCCTTGTTTTTCATTGTGAGTGGGAGATGGGGGGGGGTCATCATTTATTGATTGATTTATGAGTATTTATAGTTTCTACTATTTGATAGGCATTATAGGTAAAGTAAGTTAAAAATATAAAAGACAGGAGTCCCTGCATCTGTGGATTTTTAGTACAGAAAGCATAATAAAAAATAAAATGTAATACATGAAGTCGTGATGTACGTCATTATAAATTCAAGCAGGATGACTGGATGGGAAATAACAAGGGTACAATTTCATAGAGTGATTGGATAATGTCTTTCTGAAGAAGAGATATTTGAAGAAGTTGGGGTGAAGTGAAACATCAAAATGATTATTGGAAAGAGAGGCATATTGGCAGAGAGCACAGCAGGTGCGAAGGCCCAGAAGCAAGAGCATGCTTGATGTTTCCCAAAAGCAGATGTGTCTGGTGGCGGGAGCAGAACAATAGCAAGGAAGGAAATTAAGGTTGAAAAGAACCCAGGATCCTAGAGGTTGTGGAAATAATTTCATTTTTCATTCTCAAGGGAAACCATTGGAGAATTTTTAACAGGGAAATAACATGACCTGATATGTGAATGTTAAGGAATTCCGTGGTTGCTATATGGAGTATAGCCTGCATAGAGGTGAGAGTGGAAGAGTCAAAATGACTTAGGAAACCAGTGTTAGTCATCCAAGCAGGAGATAACCGTAGCTTGACCCAACATGATAGCAGAAAACAAATGGCAAGTGACTAGAGTTAGGATATGTTTCAAAATCAGCACAACTAGAATTTGATGATTGTATTCGTCAGCGTCTAACGTAAAATGAGAATCATTCTAGGTCTTTCTAGCCAAAGAATGTATACAGGGAATCTTTTGCCCATAGTGAAATGATGGAAGGCCGGGCACAGTGGCTCATGCTTGTAAGCTTCAGCCTATGAAGCAGCCGGGGCTTAGGAATTGCGGTTTGAGTCCCGCCTGGGGCACGTAGTGAGACCTAATTCCAAAAAAATAGCTGGGCATGGTGGCGTGCGCCTGTCATCCCAGCTACCTGGGAAGCTGAGGCTGGGGATTGCTTGAGTCTGTGGTACCCCAGGCAACAAGAGCCTGTGGTTCACAGGCAAAAATAGCAAGACCTAGTCTCGAAAGAAAGAAAGAAAGAAAGAGAGAGAGAGAGAGAGAGAGAGAGAGAAAGAAAAGAAAGAAAGAAAGAAAGAAAGAAAGAAAGAAAGAAAGAAAGAAAGAAAGAAAGAAAGAAAGAAAGAAAGAAAGAAAGAAAGAAAGAAAGAAAGAAAGAAAGAAAGAAAGAAAGAGAAATGATGGAGATGCTAAACAGGACAGTCAGACAATTCAAAGATGAGCAGCAGCAGGGAGTCACTATCTTCCATAGGGATCAGGGATAATGACAAACTTTCCATTGCAGGGGAGAAGCCTGTCTATCCAGTGGGAGCCAGATCATGAGTGGAAGGGCTCTCTGGCAAGAGTCAGATCTGTTCCTGAAGCACCTGCTGCTAGGAACATCACAGGTCACAGGGAGGGAAAGAAATGCCTTGTTTTCACCCCTCCCATTACCATCTATGCTTCTACTATTGCCTTCCAAGGACTGCATCTTATGAGAAGCCAGACGAAGAGGGATCCTGGAGTGTGTAAGCTATGACAAGGAACAGAGCAGGCATAAGAAGTGGAATGCATCTGAGAACAAACGGGCAATTTACCAGAAGACAATAAATGTGGAGTTTGAGAGAAAGAACTGAGGCAAAGTATAGGGTAAATGAGTTATCAGCATTTTTCATAACCTCTGCTATTAGCCTCTATGACCAGACCTGTGGTACTGCACCCACCCTACCCCCTCCCGTGATTGTACACACCCTAACCCAATGGGAAAGTGAAAATGGACACACCTGGGCCTAGGAGGTAGGGCTAAAAGGTGGGGCAGTATCACCTTGCAGGGAATGGAGAACACAAGGAACTCAAATGGCTATTTCTTTGCTGTTTTCCCCTGTTCTCTATTAAAAATCCTGTGAAGATGATGCCAGCAACTGATGTTCTTCTTTAAGCTGCTAGAACTGATGATAAACCTACTAGATTTGGATGATTCCAAAATATAAAATGACTTCAATTTCCTAAATATTAAGGTATCAAAATGTATATCTTTATATTAACCATGTACAATAGGAGATCTACCTACCCCGTGAGTATATAGATAGGGAGAGAGGAAGGAAAGAGGGGAAGGAATATGGAATGGGAAAAGGGTGGGAAGGAATGAGAGGGGGGAAAAAGGGGATGCCAGATAACTTTCATCTCAAATGTTAAGGACAATCTGTGAGCCTGTTTTACTGTATTAACAAAGATTCTGAGGTTGTATGGACATTTGGGAAGGATTAGAGATTGGTAATTAGCCACTATGGGCAGCTGTCATAGGAGTACCAGGTGTTTGCTACGTCTGTTCTGAAACAATGGTGTCTGCACAGCAGAGGTGGTGTGAGCCCAGACCCTCATCTAGAATATTCCACAGGGGGATCGCTGATGTTTTCTTGAGGATAGTGGTAATACCCTGTTCTAAATCCCCTATGGAAAGAAAGAGCTATGATTAAAGTGAAGTTCATGAAAACAGGTGTTCTCTCATCTTGCCCTCGTCCAGAATTTTGAAAACATCACCTGTGTGAGTTGAGTCTGCTGCATGAGCCATGATAACAGCATCTACTCCTGGAGGCTGTTCTACACCAGCATCTACACCAGGCCTGTTCTCTTTAACCCTTACTCTTTCTGCACATTGGCAGGCTTTTAAGCAGATGTTCTCTTAGGAGGTGAATCTGGAGAGAATGGTTGTGTTCCCTCAGATGCTTTGTGACTTTCTCTGGAGTTACATCCCCATGACCTTCCAGTTCCATCCTAGCTTGCTCTGGAACCAGACTCTGGGCAGCTTGGGCTAAGGCAGGCATAGGGAGTACTGCACCTCAGGCAATCTCCCATTTTGAATGGGAAATTCAGCTAAATAGATTTGGACAAGTCAAATCATTTTGAACTGTTTGGACAGAGGTGTTCTTAATGAAGTGCACTGCTCCTCCACCTGAGAACCAGGACTTTCCTGTCAGCATCTCCCCCACCAAGTCATGCTTCAAATATCCCCCCTACTCCTACCTTTCCCTTCCCTTACACTGCTGCCTGCTGCAAGCTAAGAGCCATGGTTCTCACCTCCCTGTTTATCTTCCCAAGGCTATGTTTGGAGACTTGTTTTATCACCCCAAAATGAAAAATTGGAGGATTATCTTTAATACTCCAATGATGCCTCTGGTGAATACAAATTCTTTGTTTAATTCAGATAGTAATTTATGTGATTATTGCCTCAAAATAAAAATCTTTTAATTTTTTTGTTTTTTATCTCCAGTGGAATAACAAGTTATTTTATTATTCAAATAGGGTTCACTTCCTGCTGTTTTCAATATGATTTTTAATAAATATGTAAATTTTAAAATTAATTTGCAGCATACATTGGGAGGCATGATTTTAAAATGACAAAATTTGATGGATTGTAAAATTATCCCCCTTAAAATCATCAGTCATAGTGAACAGAATGTACCAACCTCATAATTTTACAGCTTTTTCTTCATCTTATCTTCTGTTAGGGACTCACTTAAAATTAATAATAAAACAGTATATTTCTTAGACCATAACTCATTCACAGATTAATTAGATTTTCAGTTAATATCCCACCATCGTATGGGATGCAAGCCAGGGGTGTTTTGTAGTCATCCAGAGTTGTAGGAGAGAAACCCTGATTGCTGTTCTCAAGTGACTGAAGCTACCAGCACTAATCACTGATCACATTCAGACCTCATAAAGTATAACATCCTTCACCACATTGCTTTTGTAGCTGGCTTTCAACAAGAGATCTTTGTTGGCCCTGATCAAGAGACCAAAATGCTCTTAAACATTTTTCTGGTGGGTGATTTTTTTTTCACTTGCTTAAAATAACATTTCTATAACCATCTCCCTGAAAGCATCAGGAGAAGTGGTATGTGTGTATGTCCAGGCTTCACAGGTCTAAGCTTACACATCTTTTTCCTAGTTATTTTCCAGTGTGAAGCAGCCTTTGGATTTGTTTCATGATTTAAGAAAAATCCTTTCATATTGCCCACCAGGAATATTTAAAGGACAATGTGCTAGTAAGTTCTATAACACCGACTTAAGGAAACATATTTTTTCAATCATTTAAGGGAACCATAGGTATGCAAGACAGAGAAACCTTACATGCTGAACCCAGTAAAGACAAACACCAGCCCACACACAAGTAATTACTGAAATTCCGGGTTTTCACTGAGTTAAGGAAAGATATCTCATCCCCTTCCTCTCACCCCTATTACCATAGATGATGCCAGTTCTGAGGTGTGAAATGCACTGTTTGCTACTTTGGCCTACCTCTGCCACACTGTATTTCTCTTCCATGTGCCTAAACAGCTCAGGCTAAACATCTCCCAAAGTGACCCTTAGATTTCCCTTGTCCTGCATTCCACAGATGCTGTCACTTTAGAACTCAAAATCTCTTGTATTAGTTTAGGACATCCGGTATTCTTTCAACTTAACCCAGTAGCCAGCCTTCATTAAGAGGCAATTCTCCTTCCTATTTTGTGCACAATGAGGACTTTTGTTTACCTGCACATAAAACTACTTACATCTTTAAAATGCCTCGCTGATATAGCCTGTCTTCCCATTCCTAGGTGATCTAATCCTTATTTCCTGTGTTTTAATCTCTAACCTTGTAGTCTTTAGAGCTACTGATTATTTTTCAGGAGCTTGGCTTATGACAATAGAAATACTCCTTGAAAGTCATATGTTAATCAAATTTTTTGAAAACCAAAACCTATTTTCCTGTTTACTTACTGAGAAGTTATTATCTCCACTTTCTAAATAAAGGAAATCTAAATGTCTTCTGGGTGATTAGACTCTTAAATACCCCTCAGGAAACAAATTGAATGTTCCCTAGCACAGAGCTTTGTCCTTGGAACTCAATCACTTTCAAAGACAATGAAGGGTGTTAGGTAAAAAACAAGGGAAAGTGAGAGAAAAGACATGACTGTTAAATACGAAATATAATTAATATCCTCCTTTTATTCCATTTGTGAACCTCCTATCTGCCAGACATTTTCTGGACACAAGTGATACAAAGATAAACAGAGTCATGTACTGCATCTTCCAGGGAGACTGAGCCCTGGAAATCAGGGTTCAGGCCAGGGGCTCACTGGCCTGGTAATAACCTTCACAGAGGAAGGTGAAAAAAAGAGGGCGTCGTCGTCAAACCTCCTGGTCAGAAAAGTTTCAAAGGAGATGGTTGTCCACCCGAGTCTTCTCCAAACAGAAGTGGGCATGGGACAACCTGAAAGAGGACCTTTTAGAGAGAGAAAGTTAGGTGAACCAGAACATGATGACACTCTTGCCTTTCTAGACTTGAAGTCAAGCTTGCTGTTACCCTTAGCCAGTCAGCTAAATCACGTGCCTATTCTGCATGCTTGCTGACTTTCTTTCAAGATATTGCTGAGCAGTTTCAATTTTACCTCTAAAGCTCTGGATGGTTTATAATCTGATTATCTTTGAGTTGCTTTTTCACCCCTGCTTCTTCATTGCTATTGGATCCTGGCAGGTTGAGCCCATTGATTAGCTCCTGAGCTTGCCTGGGAATGAATGTTCTCTACTCTCCATTCTCTTCTCTTCCACAGGAACCGCTGTTTTTTTGAAATATCTTTCCATTTCATCTCTGGTCTTTCATGTTGCCACTAAAAAAATGTTAATTATTACAGCAGCTGTCGTCCTAGACACTGACCTAAGTCCAGTATTTAAAAGACACTGAAGGAAACAATATGTCTGGCAGTGACAAGTGTATGTGAACCTATGGGAAGTGACAGTGTCTTTTTGTGAAGCTGTAGCTTAGTGGTTCCTTATCCTACATGTGAATAACTTCAGAAGCTCTCATTAAAGACAGGCCCTATGCAAAACCACTAGCGTGACTCTGCTTACTGGAAAAATATACTAAAGTGTGTGGTTTGCAGATGATGAGACAAAAGGCAATAGACAGGTCCACCCATTTCAGTCAAAAAAAGAGTAGAACATTCATGTAAGATGAAGAATAGAGTCATCTTCCATTTACCTGTTTTATGTGGTGACAGGTCAAGCAGCAGTGCATGTGTTGAGTGTAAGAGTACACCAGAAAATCATGCTTCTCCTCGTCATTCTTAAAGAGTGACTTTTGAAGATTTTGGTGGTGGTGGTACCAGTTGTGTGTGTGTGTGTGTGTGTGTGCACATGTTGTGTGTGCATGTGTACAGAGGCACGGGATGTAGAAGCATTCTAAGAGCACTTAATGTCTATTAAACACACTTGCATTTTTGGGTAACCTGACAAATCACTATCCTATGCCAGCAGCTTCAGGCAGCCCCCTGCTTGAATATCTCTAGGTTCTGGTAGATTTTCCTTTAGTCACAAATTTATTACAGATAGGTTTTGTTTGACCCACATATTAATTGTAAATAAACATTGGGAGGTTTCATATACAAGTTCCATATTTCCATTTCTCCTAAATAATCAGTACTGGCAACACCAAGCCCACATTCTCAGGGATACAGCTCAGCTGGCACCCAGACAGCAAGAGTAGTGACAGAGAACAGGCAGAATGCTGCAGCTGGACTTCCGTATTTGAATCCTGCCTCTTGCCTGGCTGTCTGCAGCTGCGGGGCCCTGGGCAAGACACTCCTGTAACTTCCCTGCCCTCAACGATTAACAAGAAGTTACAAAGCCATTTCTGCTTTATAGACTGTTACAGAGTTCTTCTGTCCAAGATTCATGGCAATAGCAGGTGCTACATAGATGCTGATTGACTGACTAGTTGCCCCTGTGAATGGGGTGCGTGAACTCTGATTCCCAGTTCCTATTACTCATTCACTCAATCCACGTATGTGTGCCAGTATCAGAAACTCTGCTGGTGCCTGCCCGTGGGCCCCACTGGCCATGAATTTTCTTCCCCTGTACTAGAATCAGGTTATCATCAGCCTCTATGGAGGAGGGAGACATTTCAGCAAAAGTCAGATGGAAGTAGAAGACACATATATGGAAAGGACCTTCTCTCTGCTCTGAATTTAAAGCCGGTATCTTCAGCTGTCCACAAAGACTTAAGTATAGAAGCATAGGAGTTGTAAAAGGACGGACAGATGACTCTGGGCCTGAGGAGCCAGCCTTGCTTCTGTGCATCCCTGAAGTGTTAGCTCATGGAAAAATTCTATTTCAACTGCAGTTCTCTGGCTTTTTTGTGAGATCTTGCTTCCCTGGAGACAACAAGGAAAAGGTTCCTTTCTGCCTCTGGGTTTTTGCTGCATAGTGGGAAGAGTGAGGAGAAGGGGGAGAATTCATTATGATTTATCTTAACTTCTAGAGATAGTCAATCAGAAAGAGATTTTAAATTGTTGGACAGTGACTTTAACTAGAGCCTTTCATTAACTTGCTAATGAGTAAGAGGTGTAAAATGTGTTCTGCCTGCCACCAGCAAAGCATTCACTTCCCACATACTTGTGCAGAGAACTTGGGTGTCTTCCTCAAGGTCCCTCCAAGGACACTGTTCCGGTAGTCCTGACAAATGGGGTCACTGGTCACACATAAGCACAGGCACTGTGCCCATCCTGGGACAAACATATTGACGCGTTCACAAACATTTCCCTCTGTGCAATTTTTCCCTTAAGGCAGGAGAAAGAGATCCTCTCATTATTTATCTTGAGTGTTTGATAGGCCTCCTTTGAGAAGGTCATTGTCTGCAACTGGAAAATAATCAGGGGATTTCTCACCAAGCTGGCAAAAGAAAAATGATTCATTATTTCAAGAATTATTTTGCCTTCAGTCCCCAAAATGGATGAAGCCTTCTGACAATATGTAAGCGAGAACAAGGCTTCACTTACTGTATGAGAGGTTACACTTTAAAGGGAAAAGAAGTTCAAACATCACATTTTTTAGCTCAGCTGTAATATAACTAGGGTCAAGGCGGTCTGTCTGTTATCCCCGTGGTGTCCTGGATGTTATTGTGCTCCCTTTGCAAAGGAAGCCTGACTGCCCTCCTTCCTTTCTCATCCATTTGGGCTAATGAGATTGGAGGAAATTTTTTAGCTTCTATTCAAGCAGCATCCCAACCTTTGGTCCTTTGTAGAATATTGCAACAGATAATATATTTTTCCATTTAGAGATTCAACCCTCCCACCCTCCCACACCCACACACACCAGTAGTATTGCCATATCACACAAAATCATGTATCTCCACAGCACAATATTTTACTGAAGTGGGGTGGTGGTGATGGGGTGGCTGCTTAATGGCTCTGTGTCATCATATCATGAAAAAGGCCAGAAGATAGTTTATAATTCAATGAATACATCCACATCTGGTACTAAGACACCTATTATGTTGGGTCATTTTTGGCAAATTATGTTTGTTTGGCTTACATGTAACCTCGACTGATAACAATACTGAATTTTAAAATGAAAATTAGACTGAATAATCAATATGACCTTGACTGCTCACCAACCAGATAACTTATAGGAATAATGTAAAGACCCTGTGAACTCCTTTGTCTGGCAGAAAGGCTTTAAATAATATTTTAAGAAAATCAAAAGCAAACATCCCCTGAACCTTCTTTAAAGATTAGATCTGAAATAGAAGACCCTGGGTTACACAATTAACTATTGATTTTGTTGATCCATATTTAATTCGCACAGCCATTGAGTTGTGTTTACACAGTCGTATGGGGTGGACATCCTTCACTCTGAGCAAAGCGCCTTTCACTCCTACACTAATTTAAAAATTAAATTGTCTTGTGCATGTGAGACAGAAATAAAGTTTGTTTTTATTGTAGCGGATGGCTGACTTAAGTGGCAGTGAGCCAGCTTAGGTGGTTCATGAAGGCAAGAATCTTTTTTTTTATAAGGCAAGAATCTTCTACCAACAATATATTTCAGATGGGGGAGAATATAAAAAGCATATGCATTCTGCCTGGTGCTACAATTTTGCATTAAGACAGCTATATCTAAACTCTGTACAGTTTAACTTTGTGATCTGATATACCTCGTAATACTTGGGTTTGTCACCTAAATTATCAATCTTATCACTGCCCTGAGAATGTCCTCAGCATGATATTTAAACTCTTACTGGGAAGCATCAAACTTATCACCATGTTCCCCCCCCCCCCCACTTTAAGGAGATAGGAATTGGAATTTTGAACAAATTGCCTTGGACTTGACTTCAGGCACTTACTGACTTAAGGAAGCAAGTAACAAAAGGGCAGAGGCCGTGCCTGGGCTACCTCTTGTGCTTTTCAGAACATATCATCCTGAAAAGGTTATCATTCTGTTTTTTACTCCTGACTTTCCAAAAAGCAATGAAGCTGCTGCCTCACTTTCCACTGGTCAAGCCAACCTATGGGTGCAGGGGCAGGCACCAGATGCCTCACAGAGGTGCCCATCTTGAGCCAAGGAGGCTAACCCAGAATCCCAGAGGCAGGCCACATCTAGTATGTCCAGGGTCTATGCTAATACAGGTGCAAGACTAAAATGACCTGCTCTTACAGGTCTCTTCTTGATGGTAAAACAGCTATTATAGAAAACGTGGTCAAGTCTATGAGCCATAGAAAGAAATGTTGTAGTGAAAACAGACCTAATGGTGACTGCAGTCATTGACAAGTGATGAATATCATCTCTAAGAGATGGAAATTGTAGTGTCAGAATTTGAAAAAGAAAACAAAATCAAATCTAGTTTGTGGCCTCAAAACCATGTAATCAAATTGAGAAGTAAGTAGACACTGATACAAAACATCTATATAGTAAAACGGATATAAGTTCAGAATCAAATGGGTAATCTAGCAAGTTAGGCAGGAAATCGGAGTGAGGGGTCCCTGTAGATGAGCTCTTACAGAAACCAAACTCAATCACTAAAAATAGCATCATGTTATAAGTGATTACTATCAATAACAACATGGTATTCGAGAAAGAAAAATTCCAATTTAAGCATTTAGGAGATAATTAGACCCAGAAAGGTTAAGAAATGCGAATGTAAATAGTCATTATTTAGCCTATGAAAAACACTGGCAGGAATGTTACGGGAGAAAAAGCAGAAGAAACTAAGTAACTTTCGGGAGTTATTTCAAAAATAAGATTGAGATGAAGGGGCACATCCATACCCTAGGGTTTGGCAGGGTTCCAGATGCCACCATCAAGCCAAAGAGCAATGTGGATAGATTATTCTAACTCAGTTCTCAGGGATTCATGTCCTATTAGCTGAAGCTTTTTTCTATATTGATGGCTCATTAAAGAACCCTGAACATGTGCATTCCACATCAGCAGTGACTCTCATCCACCACTGTGTGTCTGATGTCTCAAATACATCTAGAGCATAATAGTGCTCCATAAATACATGTTAAATGTATACAAGTTGAAAAAAAATAGTCTTGGGACTGCATAACCCTTATATAAATATCCATTACAATTTAGAAACAGATTTAAAGTACTGATCATCACTGTCATGTTATGACAGTCAGGATAGACTCCACAGTGAAAGTGGACACCTCTGGGCATTCTCCCAACCAGCTCATCCTTCTGCTCAAAGACTCTACTGTCTACTGGGTAATGAGGATTAAGACCATCTCATAGTTGCCAGTAAGAAGTAGATTATAACACAGAATGCAAAGCTTGCTGTTTCTAAATCTTTAGAACCTATCCTATCAAAGATCTCGTTAGAACAAGAGTCGATAAATCAATGCCAACTCAGTCACGTTGGTTTTGAGGATTCAATACATCAGAAATCCTTAGGAAATACTTTATCCAAAACAAAGGCTGACCATCCTTTGTTTATGTATTTTTTTAAAGATAGTGTTAGTTTATCACACTGTATCCTTTCAGAGGGATAGTTTCACATCTCCTTAGATGTATTGTTACCACACCAGCGCCAAAGTACACACAGCAAACAGGAATTATATTAGGAGATGAGTAGTTTAAATATGAGTAGAAAGAACATTCTTAAATCCATATATATCATGTGTCTGTGGGCAAACATTATTAATGCATAGTCCCATTTGACCATGGCTGCTGTAAAGTGTCTAAGAGATTGGATGCCATATTATACTGGGGCTCTTGAATGGGCTACCAAATTCTACTAGAATTAATTTCAGGTTATGTAATTATTTATAGGTTTACAAATAACAGACCATTTTTAGCACTCATAATACATTTCATAATAGCAATGTGGTACATTTTTATCATGTCCACCATTATGATGATAAAGGAGAATGTCCATGAAAATAAATAGCATAATCTTTTTTCATACTCATCAACTAATGCCCCCAACAAAGTGTATTTTTTCCTTGTGAGGGTAACCAAAAATCTATCATCATAAGTTGAAAATATAGCTACTTGATGGTAGCTATATGCATATAGATAATCCCTTCATGTTGTAATTTCCTCTGACAAAAGCCTTGGATTCTTTATGCTAATTTCTAAACTAGACATGAGCCAACTTGCTAGACAGATAGGTATCATATTTAAGACATAGCATGATTGAAAGGCTAGTCAAAAAAAAAAGCCTAATTAATCTTTTAAATCAAACAAGTGGCATACATTTATTTTTGTGTTTAGTGGTACATAAAGGCAGAAAGGCTTGATGCTCTAGCTCAGCTGAAATTATTGACTTAACACAAACATGAACAGATTTAGAAGCTCCCAGGCTAGAATCTGGAATCTGCTAGATTCTTATTCCTGAGTAAAAATTTAGTCAGTGTATTTGTGCTAGAAGAAATGAGTCAACATGGATAAGCATGTACCATTTAGTCAAGTTAAGTTGCTTTGTTTCCCTAATTCCACATTACCATAAAACAGTGCAAAGGAAAAAAATTTCCCTTGGGGAAAAACTGACAATAATCATTCACAACTGATGCGTTACATAAGATGATCAACTTATATTTTAAAGTAGATTTATGAATCCACTAATACGTAGAAAACAAAAATCAAAAAATTCCAGCTTTCAAGTGGGCATTTCAGTAACAGCACTAACATTATAGTTTGCATAAATCACAAACATGAAACATGTTCTTTGTGTGTTCATATGATAATTTTACCCAAAATTATAATTGCCTTCTTTTCCTCATCCCAAATGCCCTCTCTGTGCTGTAAACCAAAGTTTGTAATTTTCTTTCTTTTTGTTTTTCCTTTTCCCACTGAAGGATTGCTCCACATCTCCGCCCATTTCCCATATATGGGACATCTCCTACCTCTTTTGTAAAATGACTTCTCTGGTCTCTAAATGTCCTTTGTGGCATTGTTGATCTTCATACTGAATTCTTATCGCTTCCACGAGGTGTATTATTTTCTAGCAACCCTAAGCTTCCTACTGATTTTCTCTCTGCTTGCTTTTTTTTTTTTTTTCCAATAAGTAAGTTCATTTCTCCTTCCCTCCGGGTTTAGGGGTTCCAGCAGAAGTCATTGAAAGTCATAGATCATGGTAAAGGACAGCAACAGAGTTAGTAAAATAGTCATAAAAGCACCTTTCAGTTAAAAATTACTCTTCCATCTAATAAAATCAGTTTGCCCTGGAGAGACTGAAAAATATTCATAACTGTAGTAAGAAAACAGAGTGCCCCCCTGTGCAGAATTGCCTCTCCTGGTGTGTGGTTGGGTGGACAGAAGAGCGGTTCTCTATTACCGATGTGTCACATTAATTTTTCAGAAGGGCAAGTGAAGAGTAATGTGTCCAGTTGAAGTAATAGAAGCTGAGCATGAGAGAAAGTCATTTTCTAAGTTGGAATTTGACCAAGTTAACAGGGTTAACATCACCACTTTGAAAAGTCTGGAAGGTCTCTAGTGTTCATCAAAGGTCATTCCATCTATTTTTTATGTCTCATTCAGATAGTAGTCCCACCATGAATATAGTAAGAAGTAGAATTAAAGACAAGATTATTGTCTCTGAGACAGCTACTTCAACAACATTCCATCCTATGAGGTTTTCCTGCTCCCAGCAAATATTATTTAACACAAACTTTGTAATGTCTGTAGAACTTCACTTAAAAGAAACTTAACTAAAATCCTTCCTCTTCATTCCCACAAAGAACATAATGCACAAATGCTCCCAAATCCGTCTTCCCAGAGCCCAAGGTATGCTCATCAGAAAAAAGATGGGGGAATCACATCTTCAATTTTTACGCACAACCCAGGGCAGGTGAGATTGTCATCTTTATTGCTTTATTGACTTATAAATGTCGCAACTGCTAAATCACCTCTCTCACATGTCTTCATCCATAGAGAAGTTTCTCTTTAATCCAATTTACTGCAGTTTCCAAATTATTCTACATCATCTTGGCCCTAGTGCATAATGATTCTTTGGTTAAAATTGCATCTTTGTGCATAAAGAGCATTGTTAGGTGATGGTTAGTGGTGACATTTCCCAATTCATGGTGTTTCTTTACATGTAGAGAAGAAGCCCCCTGAGATAATAACCCTGGTATCACCATTCATGTCTCCTCAGAAGAAAGTTTTGTTTCATCTGCAAATGTGGGAGCAGAGCTGGGGACATTTAAGTCCGTCTCCTGCTCTTCCCATGCACAATGTGACATTAGACTCATGCCAGAGCACCTATTCTGTGCTGATCTTTCAAGCTTTAGAGTTTATGAGAAGACCCCTAGCCCAGAGCTGCCACATACTCAGCCTGTTTATTTGCAGCTACCAACATTAGGAAAACTCATTTTCCAATATATGTTTCTCAGTGATAAAACTGGTACTCTAATTTCCCATTGGACTTTTTCTTTTATTCTTCGATTCATTCAAAACTAAGGTGGGAAAGAGGGTTATTTATTGTACTGCCTCAAATTATAATAAAAAACTCACAGAAGACACACTATTAACAAGATTTTAGAGTTATAGAGCTTTATAGAGTGGGAAGTTTATAAAAAAAATAATAATATAAAGAAACAAAGATTCAGAGGGTTACATAGTTAATCTGCACAGTTCCAGGAACTGAACACTGGTTTCCAAATACCTGATCTAGTGAATAGTGATTAAGATTTCAAATTCTGTAATCAAGGTGCTTCTGCTTCCCTAACTTGCTAGTCATATGTATGTGACTTAATATTTAAAGAACTCTATTCTGATTATCCCACTTGTAAATGGGGATGATAATAATGCTATCTCATAGGATTGCTGCAAGGATTAAATGAGATAATTCATGCAAAACATTCAATCTAATACCTGATACATAGTGAAAATGCTTCGTAAATGTAGTTATCATTTCCCTACCACGTGTCTTCTTGAACTGATTGGCAGCATTTGCTGTTGCAATAGAGAAATAAAAAATGAAGACACTGTTTACATTAATTTGTGCTACAAGCTCATGTCTTCTTTGTGCCTAGCTGAGGGATGAGGCTGTGTTTGAATTTCACAAGAAGTGTTGAATATATCCTGATGTTTTGCAGTAGACATACTAATCAACATTTTCAAGATTAAATCAATAGATGGAAATTTCTTTGAACTAATAAAAAAGAATCCTTCATCATGACTGCTACTTATTTCTCCCTGACTTTGGGCAGGAGTTTCTAGCTGTATATGTATGACAGCTACTCTTTGAAGTTGATACCATCATTTTTTTCTGATTTATCACGAGTTTTTCTATTTCACCTTTCCCCCATCTATTCCATGTGGTATGGGCTAATAGCATCTTCTATTATATCCTTTCTAGTGTTCAGGATAGTCACTTAAAAAGAATCTACTCCATGATTATTGTTAAATGGAAAGAAAATGGTATATGTTTCTGCATTGAAAATCAGGGAGACCAAGTTTCCAGGTCTAATTTCACCTGAATTTCAATTTGTGTGAACCACAAATTCCATAAATATCCCCAAGTGATGCACAAATGGCACCAGCCTTCCTTACTTTCCATGGTGATGTAAGAATAAAATGAGATCACAGATGGGTAAGCTTTTTGGAAATGAAAATTTTTATTATAACCCAGGTACTGAGCTGATACTCTGAATCTGATAGGGGTTCTTAGAATCCCTTGAGATAGGCACCTATCCCTCTATTTCTGATTTTAAAGTGGTTCTGTGCATTACAGAATTTTAAAGAGCAAGAGATAGACCATCTGGGCAACTACTTGGACCTGAATTGGACTACAGAATAGACAACCAATGTTAATAGGGTCATAGTAAATGACCAATTCTTGGAATGCCTTCTGTCTTTCTTAATGAAAACCTTAATCCTATCCACCTATTCAGAATCATTCTATGAAACTTCTTCTGAGAATCACGAATAGTTACACAAAGCAGTTGCATAGCAGAATGGTTTGATTGATCGACTACAAGGAATTAAATTAGTTAAGGTATTATTTATTATCAAGGAATTTTCACATAGTGTGTCATTGTTTACTTCTTGCCTGATGTATCACTAATAATGCCACGGTTACCTGAGGACAGGAAAAATATTTTAAGACTATGCAAACCTACTTATTTTAAACTTGCAAATTCTTGCCTGCCTTGTTTAGTCCTTTTCTTGTTCCAAAGTACAATGAGTAACCCCAACAGAAAGTGAACTGGACAACTGTTGCCACCTATAGGTGACAAATGCAGTATATTAATTTTATCATAATTCTGATGAAACATAATATATAAAAGAAATGAAGATGTTTTATGAGACCTACACAGTCCTTATCAAACATTAACCTTTACTGTTTTTTGTTATTCTAAATAATATCGTTAGTATTCTGGAATTCTTATTTCAGGTGCTCCCTTAAAGAATATCAGCTGGTATTTGTAACATCCATTTCCAAATAGAAGTTAAGCGCTTGAACTTACCTGGGTCTAAACCAAACTCCACCATCTACTGCTACATGACCTTAAACTTCCTCAAACCTCCACTGCCTGTAAATAGAGACACTAATGACCCTTACCCACAGGGAATTGATGTGAAGATAACACATAATCCATGTAACATGCTTAGCAGAATGTCTGTACAGAAGAGGCACTCAAATAAATGTTAACTGTTATTACCACAATCCTTTTACAAAGCACCTTTACCTGTAGTTGCTGCAAACTAATGTGTATTATCATGTGTATTATGTGTATTATCATGACTATCAAATAGTAATTTGACAGACATATCATTAGTTGACCTCAGTCCTCTTTACATATTATGCTTGAATGTTACATGACTTCAAAATTTAAAAAATGCCCAACATCTGTCAAGACAGTGTTGAGACTGGTTCTAACAGTGTGCTTCTAATTGGAAGCAGAAAAGTAAGCTTCTTTAGTGCTTTTATTCCTAACTGGCAGAACTACTGGGAAACCCAAGCTAAAAGCTGAAATTGCTTATGCAAGAGTAAGTTGAATACATCATCAAGTCCTCACTGAGCATGTATGCATGATTTAACACTGGGAGAGGTCTTTAAGGAAGAAGTTGGTAGGGCGAGGGAGATAAAATGATAAGGGAGTATAAAAGGAAGTATAAAAGGTTCTGGACCCATATTTGTGCATAGTAGCAATAAGCTAGATCCAAGGAGTTGCTGTTGCCCGTAGATTAGAAAATTGCTCACCACAGTCCCCATCACTCCCTATTACCCTTCAGTTTTGAAGCTAAATGTCAGTTCATCCTCATGGTCATTCTCGCTCTGATATTGTTCTCAGAGTCAAGAAATAATTTTGTGCAAATCTCATTTTATATGAAAATAAAAGGAAGATTTTCTTTAGTCTAATATGCCACAGATGTCTGAACAAGGTATAGGGTGAGTTGATCCGGCTTTTTCCTCCATTAGCCTATGTAACTAGCACCTGTGGTATTGTACCCTCCCTACAATTGTGCATGTGTCTGTGTGTGTATATGTGAATGAGCTTACCTGGGCCTGGGAGGGAAGGATAAAAGGGTGGCATCACCCTAGGATAAGAGAACAAGGGAAAAGAGCACAGGAGCACAAAGGAGAGTACAGCAAAGGGGGAATGTAGAAAAACATCACAGAGAAAAATAGGACAGAGAAAGGTTGGGGGCTTGCCTGCCTTCCAGCCCCCTGGGCTCTGTCCTGCCCTTCTTTGTGTTTCTGTGTAACTGCTAAAACCAATAAAGAACCTATCCAGATAGGGCTGCCTGTGCATTACAGTTGTCATCACAAACAGGATGGTTACATGACACAAGTTTATCCAAAAATTTTAGTTGTTAAAGTAAAAGCTGTTTACCTTAAAATGATTTTTACAGAATATTGTTCTGTCACCTTCAATGATATATTTAGCATAGCAATACTCAAACAGCACAGTAGACTTATACATATTCTTAACTTAATATTGTGATTTCTATCTTGTCTTATTGTCTTTATTATTTCAAATTAAATTTTTGAAGACAATAATTAATGTGTTTAGTTCTCTGTCAGTGCACTGAAAGGTCACTATATGCTAGTGGTTTATTTATATTTTCTACTTGTGCTAATGAGTAAATAGCTAATTAATACTTGAATTGCTGCATCTGAGTAGGTCTGTAGTGTCAGGAGAAAACAAAGAATAAACAAACACAAGTGTGTTTGAATTATAGTGTTTTTAAGTACAAAATCTTTTTATAGAATTATTCTAGAAAAATCAGAATAAAATTCTATTGACTATTTATATGTCTTGGTCTATAGATGGGGAAAGAAAAATGGAGAAATTGGTGTGATTTTTCTCAAAATGCACCATGTCTTTATTTCTGTCACCTCCCTGACCTCTTTTTATAATTAATTGGATAAAAACTACCAGCATGAAACCTACATGCATGAAACAGTGGGTATTTTAAAGGTAAATTACTTTCTTCATCTCTACCTCAGTCTGTCAAATTATATTTCTACCTTTGTCTTCTCCCAAAGACTAAAACTTCTTCTAGTGATTCTTTTTAGCTTATATCAGAATCGCCTAGTGATCCTGTTAAAAACATTTCCTCAGCCTCGGTTTCTAATATAGTTGGTCTAGAAGGAGTTTAAGAATTTGCCTAGCTAACCACCTCCCATGTAGTGGTCTGGAGATCAGATTGAGAACCACTGTTCTAGAATACACATCTTATCTTACTCTTATTTAGTTATTATAGCAATTATTGAGCATCTACTACTAGGTGTCAGGGTCTTCTTGCTTTATTTATAGTACTCCAATGGCTCCTGAAGTGCATATTCATCCTATTACCATTTCACACATGGGAGACAGAGTGCTTGCACACGATTATGTAATACAAAGGCAGCGCTGAAGGTCACACTTAGGTATGCCTGCTTCCAGAACCTTAGCTCCCAATGACAGGACATGTTTCCTTCAGCCATGTATTCTCAGCACCAAAGTCTGCACCTCTAATGAATGTTTATTGAATCAATTTGTGATCCCCATTCACCAGAAAAAGGTGAAAGAGAGTTCTCACAGTTCTTGAGTGAAGCAAAAAGGAAATACTCAGGTGAGGAAATTGCATTGAATACCTTTTATTTACCCAAATTTGGTATAATCAAAGTATTTCTTACTCTTAATTTTGTACTTATAATTTAAAAAAAAACAGTAAGAATGCCTAAAAATTGGCACAGCATGAAAAGAGACTTTTGCATGGAGTTGTTCCTAATTATGGAGCCACTCTTCTATAATCAGCTAGAAATCTGTTCTTCAGCTGGCCTCCAATTCCACAGTTTCCATCTGAGATTGAAAATTAGCTCTGTGAGCATTGCTCCTGTATGTTAATAGTATAATGAAATAAGCACCTCTTTGAGGATAATTCTCAAATATTCTCCCAGAATTACCCTACTTCCTGTAGCAGAGACAGAAACTGTCTCAGGCTGCTCTTGGGATACTCAAGTAATCCACTTTCACACCTTTTCCTTTTCTCTTTTAACTATTTAGTATATAAGACTTCATAGGCTTTGGTTGCATCTGCTCTCCCCCAAACTCCCAGCAAAATCCAGTTCACCTTTCTGCATCCATTGGTAAAGTGAGGGTGATTATTTAAGTGGCATATTTGGGTGGAAGAATGAAAGCAAAAATACAGACATCTTGTCATTTATCACATAAGAGAATGCAACTCATCAGGACAGTCCTGTCCTCTATCACTAAGATACCTCCACCACTGTCATGCTCAGTCTGGTTTTCCTCTTTCAAATGGGAATGTATAACTTGCAGGTTTTTGAAACAGCTTAAAGAGAAAATATATTCAGTGTCTTTTACATGGTAGCTGCTTAATAATGGTGGCTATTATATTTTCATCATTTCTAAGCCTCTCCTTGCTGCTTCTTTGTATTTGGATGGATTTTTTGCCTGAAAAAGGAAAAGAGAACTGTTCTCATGACTTTGATCCATCCTCACTTCTCATCACATTCTATGTCTGTTTGCCTGTAGGGCAAATGAATTTTTAATCTTTTTACCCTTCAACCATTAGCCTCTCTGACCAGTGCCTATGATACTTTACCCTCTCCATGATGATATACATCTGCTTGGCTCAGTGGGTATACATATGCAGAAGTGAGCACAGCTGGGCCTAGCAAAGGTGATTAAAAGGGCCATTCACTGAGTGGAAAGAGAGCATGTGGAGAGAGTATGTGAGGAGAAAGGAGCGAAAACTTTATAGAGAAACTTAAGTGTTTCTTTACTGTTCATTATAAAAGAAAAATTCAAGGGTTCCAGCATTCTTTATCCACTACAACCATGATGAGTCTACTTGGAATGGGATGGTTACCTGACACTCCCTCTCTCTCCTCATACATTGGGAGCCACTTGACCAACTGAGCATATTCATGTTTAAAGGTTTACTGCAATAATTGTTGACTATTGTTGCAATGATTTATAATGTCCTGGAGAGTGCCAGTAAGATTTTATCAGCATCCCTATTCAAACTGGTATTCCTAGAACTTCTTGGGAGAGGTTGCTAACATGCAGATTTGTTCCTATGATTTTTAAGTCCTTGGACCTTCAAGAATCTATACTTAGACCTGAAAATCTCTTTCAAATATCTTAAGAATAGTAGAGACAAAGTACAAACATAATGATGCTTCTGAAATGTGAAAATATATACTTAAATTTTATGGCAGTTTAAGAGGTTGTGTGTCCTTTTATATATGTGTGTGTGTATACATATATATTCATGTGTATATATGCACAGGTATAAATAACTAGCTGTTGTAAGAAATCCAATACCTATTCATAGTTAGAAACAAGACAACAAATAATACTTAGTAAGGAAAGAGAAGAGTATGAAACTTTGATTAAGAAAAATAAGGTACTTTACCTGAACAAATTTCAAATGGATCCATTTAAAATGAAATTAAGTGGCACTTAACCAGTTTGCAAATTGGGACTTATTTATCTCAGTAAAATGATTCATCTTGATTTATCTCTAAAGTTGTCTTTATTATTACATTCAATTATACTAGAATGTTGTTAAAGACTTGTAAGTTCTTTCTATCCCTTTAACTGGAACTTTATACAGACAATAATTGAATAGTTGAAAGAATAACTTGATTTTCAAAGAAATATGCTTCTAATATTTCCCTCTTTTTTATTGCAGAAATTGAAACAAGTTGAAGAAACAAAAGATACTGAGAATAGATTATCTCAAATTTCCCTGGAGTCATTCAATAAATATAACAGCAATACTGTGATTTTATTAGAAAAAGAGAAGGATTCCTTGAACAAGGTTGAAGGACAAAAGGAAGAAAAAGAAAAGAATGAAGAGGCATCTTTGAGCAGTTCAGATAGGCCTGGGGTGGACAATTTAGAATCTTTGAGTGACTCTTTATATGATAGTTTCTCTTCCTGTGCAAGTCAGGGGTCAAATGATGTATAAAGGACTTTTTTCCCTTAGTGAGCTGAAATGCAGCTCTTAAGAAACAGGCATGGTAGGAGGGGAAGTGGAGATGACAACCATGATCTAGTGCAACACCAGAGAGCCTACCTTGTCAGATTCACAGCAAGTCGCACTGAAACTTGCTCCTCTGACAAGGCAATAAAGATAGACTCCATTTGTTGTGTTTCATGAGGATTAAAAGTAAACACACCCACGATACAGAAGTCTTAATTTTGCACTTTGTTTTGAATACTTGTACAGAAGTTGTAAATTTTTTGGACAGGAAATTATATTTGTAGCAAAAAAAAAAGAGACAGCAATAAATTGAATCAGTGCCATGCTCTTGAAATGATGTACTAAGTCTTAGAAGTTGATAATATATTTTTTTAAATTTCCAACTAAAGTTTTTGTTTAGTTCATTGTCCTAGTTCTCAAATTGTTTGTGGGTCCACTCTGGAAACTTAAAACAGGACCTGCCCCCAAACCAGAGGGCTCATTGTAATCTCCATCTCACAATCTCAATTTGATGTAAATTTTAATTCTAGTGCAATTTCAATTTGTTATCAGAGATTTGGGTTCTAGTGGTGTCATTCTGCTTCTACTGAAATGTAATACTGATTGGAAGGGATGTGTATCAGAAGTGACCTAAATCTAATTTCAAAAGCCAGGTTCCCTCCAAATATGTCCTAACATCCTTTTACTTAGTGCTTCTCTTTGATTCTCAAAGGTATTTGTTGATTCTTAACTTTCTGCTCTTGTTATTAAATTCTGCGCAATTTAGGAATGGAACCAATTCCTATTTGCAATGTTCACTTTTTGAAAAATAAAATGGTTGGTGCTATGAAATTTTTAATATCCTTTTACCTATAAAATTTGTTTATATGTAAGGATAAATTCTATTTTAAAAATAATGTGTATTTTTTTCTAGATGTGAACTATTTATAATTGCTTTTGTACAGGAGCTTGTAAACTAGGTATAATAGAAATATTTTTAGGACATATATAGTTACTTTAGTACACATTTCTTTAAAGAATATTGTATGACCAGTGTTCTTTGGTTGATTGTGCAATCTGTTATATTTGAATTGTTACCTTAAGTGAAAATAATGTAAAGTGTCATTGTTTTTCAGACTCAGATTCTTTGGTGTCATTTCTGAATAAATGTCTTGTCACAATTGCAACCTCCGAATGCTTAAAGGACTTGTTCAAGGACCCTTTGGCCTTCAGTTACTTGAGTCTCACACACGCTTCAAACGATGAATTCTCTAAGGAATAAAGTGGCTCTTTTTGCTCCACAGATAGTAATTCAGCCAATTGTAAGATCAGAGTCTGCAGACCAGCAAGTGATGGTCAAAGCATTTCAATCTCTCCGAAGGCTTAACCAACTAGAAAGGAAAGGAGAGGGTGAAGGGGGCAAAGGGAGAGAAGGAGCTGGAGGCAGATATGAAACCATCTCTGTAGAGGAGTTCCAAGAAAGTCATTTAAACCCATTTCCAGACCTGCTCTACCGGGAAATAAATGACCAGAGTCCAAATCTTAGAGCGTTTCCTCCAAGAGGTGGCCCGAGGAGAAGAGGGGCAAAGCACGTGGAACTATTTCCATAAAAATGAATTCTCAAGGATCTTTTGGGGACAGGAGTGGGTGTGTGAGCGATGGGGCCGCGGCGCCACATGGGAAAGGCGGCCTCCCCAACCACCTGCTGCCAGGTTCCGCGGGGAGAAGGCGAGGGTAGAATCCCGGAGGACTCGAGGGGAGTTCCACCGAGGGAGATGGAATGCAGGAGCTCGGGGAGGGGGTGGGGGTACTTGCTGAGTCCTGCGCCGGGATGGCACGTAGGAGAGGACGCGGAAATACTAACAACCCTTGGCCTGCACGAGGGCCGGGCGAAGCTGCCGACCTTATGCCACAAGAGGTTAAAGGATAGCGACCTCTTTCACCCCAAATCGCATTCTCGAGAGCGCTCGGGACGGTTGTTCCCGTAGCGGCTCCCTTCTAAGGTAGCGACTAGGGCGGTGTCTACGCAATCTCCCGCGGTGCGCACCGGCCGACGCAGGGAAGGGGCCGGAGCTTGCGCCCAAGCGGGCAGCCCCACGCCCTCCCGCTCGCCGCAGCTGAAACCGAGGCGCTGATGACCCAGGGCCTCTCGGAGAGCGGCGGGCGGCGCGGGACGCCTCAGGGAGCCAATGCCGTGCAACTTTGTCGGGCACACGGGAGCGCGCCCGGCTCCCTTCAGCCTTTCGGGGCACTCGGCTCAGACCTAGTGGGCCAGTCTCTGCGGCTAGGGTACCGCGGGCCAGGAACGAGGTGGACGCAGGGAGCGCGCCCCTGCGTGCAGGGTGCAGGGAGCCCACGGGGCACGCAGTCGGCCCACTCTACTTCACAGGTGCGGGCGGTCAACAGCCAGGCATTCCCGCAGCACCTGCTGCGCGCGCTCCACCGGCTCCCACCTCGGGAGACCTCACGCTTGCCCAGGCGTCCCCATCCCAGAGACGCGCGC
Source organism: Uropsilus gracilis (assembly GCA_004024945.1). NCBI lineage: Eukaryota > Metazoa > Chordata > Mammalia > Eulipotyphla > Talpidae > Uropsilus > Uropsilus gracilis. The sequence continues at coordinate 45,800 of PVHY01005950.1, read as the reverse complement.
AGGGGGGAGAAGAGGGCGGCAGGAAGGGGGTGGGGACTTGTAAAGACGGTCCCAGCCTTCCTCGCCCGCCGCCCCCACCCTAACTCGACAGCCGTCACGTGGTGCCTGAAGTGGGAGGTGGGGAGAGCGAGACTTTTTGGGGTGCTCGGGATCGCCAGTAGTTCCTTCCGTCTAGTTCCTTCAGTAGTTCTTTCGGAGACGCCGCGCTTGGACCAGGTGCGCGAGCCGGACGAGCGGCGACCGGCAGCCGGAGCCCGGGCGCAGGCGATGCGGACGCCGCTGGCGGCACCTGCGGCTCCTCTCGGCGGCGGCGGTCGCCTCAGCGGCAGCAGCGCGGACCCCAGCAGCCTCGGTAGCCACAGCCGCTGCGGCCCCGGCAGCCTCCGCCGCGGTCGTCGCAGCCTCTGAGGCGCCTGCCCGCTCCCGGCCCCGCGGCTCCGGGAGGATGTGGGTCCTCGGCATCGCAGCAACTTTTTGCGGATTGTTCTTGCTTCAAGGTAAGAAGACCGGGAGCCAGCAGCCGCTGGGCGGGCACACCCCTTCTCGCCGCCCGCCCCTTCGCGCCCCGGGCGCCCGCCCGCCTTGGAGCCGCGCTGCTGAGGGTTTGTCCAGCGGGAGTTTGGCGGAGGGCATGGGTGCCCGGAGGCGCTCGGCAGCAAAGTCTGCAAATCCCGCGCTGCAAGAAGACAGCTGGGGGCGGCGGGATTGCCGGACTCGGGCTACTGATGCTTTAGGCTGAACGGTCAGGGGAAGAAGCTAGGCTCGGGAGACATTCTCCAGAGGGTTCGAGTGCTAAAGCGCTACGTGAGGCGGAAGAGAAGACACCCCCTAGAGTAGCAACTAGTGTGAGTGGCGCCGCCGACAGGTGAGCCGCGCGCCGGGCTGGCTGGTGGCGCTCAGAGCGCGACCGGCGGGGTGCTGAAGTGGGACCGGCGGGCGCTGGCTCTATCTGCCCGAGATCTGGGGGATTAGAGCTGGAGCGCAGCTGGTTGGTCAGGGGAGCAGCCAGGCGAGAGCGGTGAGAAATGCAAATACGTCCAGCTCCTTCTCTCTAGTACGCGGCCGACGGAATTCTGCAGAACTGGGAGCCCGATCCGGGACCCTAGTCAGGTGGTCGCCAGGAAAGCCCGGACAGAAGGGTTGCGGCATGGAGCGTGCCCATCCACACGCCTCTTTCCTCGCTCCTTTCCTCACTGCCACCCGACTGCCGCGACAACCGTTCAGCAGAGGGCTGGGACTTTGGGCGCAGCAGCACTTGGCGTCTGGCGCTTCCTGCCGGGTTCCGGGGTGGTCGCTCAGAGAGCCTCGGAGCCGCAGCACAGGCATGCTGACGTCGAAAATTAAATAAATTTTAAAAGGCGTCTGTGAATGCAGTAGCGAACGGAGCCAAAATAGTAATTAAGTAATTTGTAACTTATTAGCAATGAGGAGACTCCTTTGGCGTAGGCTGGAGCTGAGGCCTTTCCCTGCACCTAGTTTGCTCTCGGGGTTCTAGGTCACCCTCTTCTCAACTTCTGTGGAGAAATCTTCGGTGTGGTACTAGGCGGGCGCTTTGTTTCTAGGTCTAGGGGTCGCGGACCGGGCAGAATTCCACTTTATCCTGCGGGATCCTCGGAGGTCACGCCGCCCCCTGCCGGCTTCAGGCACATTCGCCTTAGTGGAAACCTAGGCGTGTAGGTCGTCATGCTTCCCAGAGCCCCAGCAGGCTAGGTGCGCGACAGTGGTAGTGTCCAGACTGGTTTCGTGGGAGCTGAATTTGAAGGCGACTGCATATGTTCACAGGTTTTGCGCTGCAGATCCAGTGTTACCAGTGTGAGGAATTCCAGCTGAACAACGACTGCTCCTCCCCAGAGTTCATCGTCAATTGCACAGTGAATGTTCAAGACATGTGTCAGAAAGAAGTGATGGAGCAAAGTGCAGGTAAGAGCCGGTAGGAGCCGCCAGCCTTCCCCTCCCGATGAGGAATGAGGAGACCTCTAAATTATAGGGAAAAGGACTGACTTTGATTTAAAGCACATACACTCGTTATTGCAGATTTACTTTTACAGTGCAGGGAAAATGAAGCGTTCACAGCTACTTTAATTTCATTAGAGTCAATTACCAGGGTGTCTTCTTAAGGGACTTGGGAGGAGACATGCATTTAAATTAGTGGCTCTCTTTATATTTACTTCTCTCACCTCCCTCTGCTAAAAACTGACCAGAATGCAGGGAAATACACTGATAACCAGCTCCAGGCAACTAGACACAGGCCTGTGAGCAATGTCAGCCTGAAATATTAAGCTAGTATAAGTTCCCAGAGGTCAGAGATTGAAAAATGTGTTTTGTCACAGAGCCATGCTGTATTTCTTTGACGAACACTACAGGATCTTTATTTAATTTTCCAACTAATGCATCAAATTCTAGGCACAAATTGCCAAGATCTTTCAAAGCAATCTAGTTCCCTGCCCCCACGAGTTTAGCTGCCAGCTAGCTGATAAGCTAGGGCCTGGGCTTTATGCTCAGGAAGAACAGGGTGTTGTGAGAGCAAATTTTGCTCTGTCAACTGACCAGAATCTTCTCATTCAGGTGGAAGTCCACAGCACTCCTTCCCCACCAATAGTCTAACCAAACTCAAAGTCCCTGATAGCTGCAAAAGTCCTTATTTAACAGAAATTTGGGGAAATTGGTGTAGCTAGAGCTTCAATTCCAAGGTCAAACCTGTTAAATAGAGATTTGGCCATTTTAAGGATAATAGCATCACATGGGGTATGGTAGTGGTCCCTGCTTCTCTTGGCTGCTGAGCTGCTTGGGTTGTAGAAGCAGGTGAAGAGATCAGAAGTAGGTCCTTTAATCAGCAGCCCCAAAATGGCAAATTAATGTAAGAGCTAGCACCTTGGGAAAATAGTTTCTTCTTAAAAAGGGAGCCTGGAAATGCCTCATTGCTAATCACACAGTGTTTGGGGAAACAGATACCTAGTCACTGTATTATACTGTGTGTGTGCGCGTGCGCATGCGTGTGTGCGAAGGCTATTCCTTGTAATTCATTATCAGCTTAGAAGTGGATTCTTTTTACCAAAATTCTTTTGAGATTTTGGAAAATATTCTTTTGGAAAACCTGGGACTTTGCAGATTTAAGAGTAACTTGTCCCAAGAAAAGTACCATACATTGGCATGTTATATGTGCTGTTCAAGGCAATATAAAGGCAAGACAAAACAAAAGCTAGTGATGATTTTTAAGCTAAGGTTGATATATATAGTTTTGACAAGTTTTTTTCTTTTTTACTTGTGTTTCCATCTGGAACATTTTACGTAAGCAAAATCTGACTGCACTCCTCCCAGTGGGACTTCTATGACGTTAGTCAGAATAACTCTGAACACTTTGTTACTTTCAAATAGACCCAGCTTTCTTTTAGGTAGTAGTTTAGAGACAGAAAAAAATGCAAATGTACTATGACACATTAGGAACTTCTTTCAAATCCTCCAGGCCACTATTTACGTGGGTGTCCTGTTTTAGAACCTAGCATGTGGTTGAACAAGGAGAGAAAAATGCATGAACCAAAGTACAGCATGAAAAGTTTCCTTTATTCTAAGGCATATCCCTATCACTAAAATATATATCTAATATGAATACTACACATCTCATTTTCAAAGTACTATTTTTCATCTTCATTCTCCAAACCACACTTTAAAAGACATAGGAGTAGTATAGCTGTCTGCTCTACAGGTACCTTTTGTGCAGAGAGTTCTAGGTCTGAAGTTGATAGTAGCTTCATTAAGGTAGGTCCCTTGTCTACAAACCAGGTTCCACAGGCCATGTGTTAGGGTCAAAGAGTGGCAAAGTCTGAAAAGCAGATGCAGTGAACTCAAAGGGCAAGCCAGTGGGAGAAGGAAGGACTCAAATGTGCACATGTAGATATTCTGAGCCTGGACAGAAATCCACCAGAGGCATTTTCCTGCCTTATGAGTGATGTTCAGGGAGACTGGTACTTGCAACACTTCCATTTTCATCTCCATGCAATTGTTATAAGCCCATCAACTTAAGTGACTGTTAACCCTGCTCTTGGTGGAGATGGAGAGCCAATGTAAAACTCTGATGGTTAAGTGGCCACAGTGGAGTTCAGTCATCATAGTATTAAGAACTGACTCTTCTTCTGTACCTGTGCATCCAGGTCTTTTCCTCAGCATTTTACATGGAGCATTTCATGAAGTCTGCCAGTCCTCTTTCCAGTCCTTGTTTCCCCAAACCACAACTCATTAGTATTTAATTCTATTGTATGGTCAGCTTCTCTAGAGAAAAAAAGTCATGTCTGTTAAATGATACTATTAGAAATCAAAGCCAGACCTCTTGTTTGATCAATAACATTGTTCTGAGAATCTTGGTGCATTAAAGCTAAAAGGACCAGTGACTCTTAGTTACAAGTGCACTTGGGAATTTTCCTGGATTTTGTTCAAATTCACAGCTGCCTTCCTATCACCCTGCCCTCCACTAAGAAGCGAATTTAGTGAGTCTGTAGTGTACCTAGACATGGGTCTTTTATAAGCTTCCCAAGTGACTCTGGGGTGTCCTGAGTTGAGATTTGCTGATCTAGACCAACCTTTTTATATTACAAAGGAGAAAAACAGGACCAGAAAAGTTAGTTATCTAGTACAGGCCTATCAGTCAGCTGTTACTGAGAGGCACCTTCTTTTTATGCCAGTACCTTCTACAGTAAAACTGGCCCCTACGTTTGCCTGAAAAAATAACCCAGAAAAAGTACTAAGGACTTTTACAGATCCTATGTCTGCTAAATTTGTGTAACAAGGTTAGTGAGTTGCTTGAATTGTGAAGTCACAATGTGACTATTCAAAGAAGAACCAATCAGTAGGATTCCTAAAGTTTGAGTGCTCTGTGTACTGACATTTTCTTAAACAAACCAGGATTTTAAACAGACTACGGTTTTAATGAACCAAGCTAGTTTAACGTTAAACAGTAACGAAAAACATTCCTTTTCCAAAAAAGTACCAGCAATGCACTATGCCCAGGTCTTCAGTTAGTTCTTTTTTGATTGAGTCTGCAAAGTCAGCTGTTAGGAATTTTGAGGTAGGTACATTTAATTTCCAGTTGGAAAGTACATTTAAAATGAACCTTTACCTACTCCCCAGAGTCGAGTTCCAGTTAGGTACTGAGATCATTTTCCTGCTGCTTGTTACCCTGTCGGACATTCCCAGAATCTTATAGCACAGATTGTAGGCAAGGAAAGATTTGTTTCTGCTCCTTTCAATGTGCTCACTAATTGATATTTCAATGGTTGCATAAGGAATGACTTGTTATCACAAGCTTTGTGCTTAATGAGTTGGTCTCTACTTACAGCACCCTTGATGACATTTCTTTTGCTCTTATCATTGCTCTCTGCAAAATATTTCAAATATTGATTTTAACTTCAGTATAGGAGATCCCCACCCCCATATGAATTTTTAAACCAGGGTATAAAAAATGTGAATTTGCATTTGTTTGACAATGCAATCTAGTAATTAGAGTTTTTCCTCTTGACTAGATACAGTGAAAGGGGCATAATTTAATTTTTATAGACTAGCCAATTTCTGCCCTTAGTAAAATATAGCTCTGTCAGTGAGCAAAATGTTACAGGTTCTCCTAAACCTTATTTAAAAGTTAAATGCAGTATATTGAAAGAAGGCTCATGGTCTGAATCAGTAACCTAATCGATCTCTTCACCCATCCTTTGCAACGTGCATTAATCTATTTGTCTGTTTTGCAATACGAGACTTAAGTGATTTATATGCCATGTTGCATCTATATTGTGGCTGTTCAAAAAAGGGCTGTTTTCCTTTTGGATAGTTGGTTGCTCATTAAGTTGGGCAGGGATGGCTTCATGCCTTGGATAGGTTAATTTTACACCTTATTTTCTCACAAAGTAAGGACTAGCAAGAGAGGAGCTGATGTCCTATAATAGTCATCCGCTCTTCATAGACAGACTCGAAAAACTTACTGTGACCTATGTTTTCTTAAGTCTCTGTTTTGCTTAATTTAACCAAGATTTAAAAAAAAATCGGCTCCAGCTTGAGGATGAACTTGGAAGAAGAATGGCTGGCTCTGCTAATTGGCGTTCTAGCCCAGCTCTTTTATGTCTGGGTTTGTTTAGTGAAGGTGCCCGTGTCCACATATGTACACATGTACATGCAGCATATATATATATGCATGTATTTTTTTTACATTTTTGCCAATTTATATTTACATATACATAATCCTTGTAAAGAAAACAGGAATAGTAAGACCTCTTTTGCAGATATTCATATCATAAGTCACTTAATAAATATTATATTGTAGGCCTATTCTGACTTTTTTTTTCAGAACAGAATTGTTCGGAGTATTTATTTTGTTAATCTTCCAGGGTTCCCTGTGTGCCCCTTATCTTTTCTTCTCCTACCAGCCCTCTCTTATCTCCCTTTTCAACATCCCATTTATGGTCCTTACTTTCTCACTCTGGAATCCATTTTTAATCAATAAAGTGGGACTGTGCACTAAAAATAAATAAATTTAAAACCTCTGTACTTTAAGTTTGCCTGAAGAGACTGCAACAAGTTAAAAACCTTAAAATTAAAAATATTCAGATGTCAGGAAAGATATCCTCATACATTTACACCAGTCCAGCTAAAAAGATTTTTGTGTCAGCTTCAATAAGGTTATGAATCACACAGGTAAAGATTCTGTCTGTACAGTGAATGTCAATTCATTATCCCTTTTCAGCAGGATACTAAAAAAGTATCTTTCTCTTCAGGGCAAGATGTTTTGCCAGTCAGTATGTCCCCTTGGTTCTTAAGCAGCATCCATCTCTTTCACGTGGCAGGCAGAGTTGCCTCTGAGGAATTATTTGGAGGGTGAATATTGAATGTCTTTAGTCTTTCCAGTGCTCCAGTAAGTGCATTTGTTTATGTTAACTTTGCAACTGAACAAGCAGCCAATACTGACCTCCCATCTCTGTAGATGAAATGCTTGCAGATTGATCTGGCTCTCCCATAACACTAATTTCTCCCGGTACAATTTCATGAAAGCTCCCTCCTTGATGGTTTCCCTAATGAGTTTAAACAGAAAGGCATCAAAGCTTTTGTCTTTTTCCACCCCCCAAGTGAATAATGAAATGAAGAAGGAAAAAAAAACACATGGCTTCCTTTGAACTTGGAAAAGGAAATCTGCTTCCCTTATCTATTCCTGAAACTGAAGACCAGCATGTATATCTCTCCCTTCCTCCTTCCCCCAACCTCCACCTCTTTTTCTCTCTCTGGTTCCCATCCCTGTCATTTCTCCCCTGACCCCATACTTCTGGAGTAGTTAGCAGACACTAGTGTCCAAAGCTGGTAAAACTTCAACACCTCAGCCCATTTTCATTTGTCAAATAGAAAGGGTATTCGGCTTCAGTGGAGGAGAGAAGTGAATGTCCCAAGTCTGGTAACTTTGAAGAGTTACCAGACACTTAGTGTCCCAGGGACTTAATTTCCTCCCCTATAAAAAGTAGAAACAGGCCACCTATTTTCTTGTGAAATCCAGAAAGACAATGAGAAATACTCTCAGAATAACCATCCTCAAGAATCCTGAAAACGGAAACCTGCTAAACAGTTTACAGGAAGTGCTATACTGCTGTCCATGCCCCACTCAGCCTCTGCTAAAATACTTTGCACATACATGCCGTGTTTCACAGATGGCGGCAGTACTTGAATATAGCTTTTAATTCCTACAATGGAATCCTCATAATCAGCATAGAAGGTTCCCAGTGAGGTAATACCCTCACTTGAGGATTGGTGAACCTTTTTTTTTAATTTAAATTATATATATATAAAATCAACATCCCTGTGATCCCTGGGGGTGATTCTGAGGTGTGCAGATGCTCAGCAACTTGCTCAAGACCACACAGTCAGTGGTTCTGAAATGCAGGTCCTTTCCCTTCCTCAGGATCTTTTCAATCCATGTCATGCCATTTTCAATTTAAACTACTGTTTTTCTTTTGTGCACTTTAATAGCAATGTTGTTGTATCACTTATGTATCATAAAAGTCACACTTTTAAGCTATACAAGGCAATACAGTTTTGTTTTTGTTCTTCGTAAATTCATACTTTTCATACTGGAATGTTGTGACATTCCAGAACATTTCTATCACCCTCAAAAAAGAAATCCTGTCCCTGTTAGAATTGCTGCTCTAGAAAGTGCTAATCTACTTTCTGTCTCTTTGGATTTGGCTATACTGGATATTTCATTTTAAAAAATTGTCTTTATTTAGTGACTGGCTGCATTTACTTGGATAATGCTTTCAGGTTCATCAATTTCACTTCCCACTTTGAAATTAATCTTTCTTCTTGCACAGGTACCTGGATGGGAAGCTTAGGTTTGGCTTGTAGCTAACCTCTCACCTCCATTGACTAATCAACCAATTTGTCACCATGCTCTAAAAATCTCTGCCAAGACAAAATCTTTCTAAAATAGCACAAAGGAATTCACATTCATCAGGCATCAGATTTGTAAGAATGTTGGACTTTCCATTCATTGAGTTACCTCATTTATAAAATAAACTATGAATCAAACAACCCAAAATCTGAAATAAAACAATACGTACTAATTGTGCCTCACCATAAATAATAAAGACACTGTGGGGATAGAGGGAAAAGTTAATTTGTTCTTCCACAAAAGGATATTGAATTAGTTTACTAAGCACAGACACCTAAGGGTTGTGATTAGGCAATCCCGGTGCCCCTCCTATCTAACCTCATCCATAATCCATGCCCTCCTGAAAAGTTCAGCTCTTAGGCTAGAGGAGATATTAATTTATCATTTCATAGATAAAAAGACTGGTATAGAATGGAGTTTTCTTTCCTGGGGGCTTAAGCATCTTGATCAGTCAACACTCTTAAAAAAGCTTGAGGGTCAAGAAAGATGAAAGCTATATTGGGGAGATATTTTAGTTAAGGTGATTATATTCTGGCATGGTGTTCATCTGTGGTGAATACTTAGTGAACACTTACAAGTCTAGGCTTTTTCTCCAAAGCGAAATCATTGACTGTAGCCTTGATTCACTCAGAAGTGTGTGTTTCTTTTCTAGTGGGGGTGATCTTTTCCTCTGTTATTTCCTTCTTAAAGACTAAACTGGATTCTCCCTCACCTTATAGCTTTCATCATGGTGAAAATGATTGTGTTTGGGGCTGGGGAATGCCTGTGGAAGGCAGTGTTTCTTCCCCTGGGCACTTCACAAAAGACCATAGCTACAACATAGGAGCTTCAGTCCTGCCTTTGATGAGTCAGCCTACAAATAACCCAAAAATTGTGACATGTGCCATCCCTTCTTCCTATCTCTCCTTAACTTTAGTTGAGGCAACATTGTAATTCAGAAATGGCTTTCACAGGTCAGAGCTGTAGGACATAGTCTCTAAATTGCTTCCAGTCTTCTGATTGCCTCCAACAGTACAAAGCAGGAGGTGAACTGAATTAAGTGCTTTAGCTAAGGTGAAACCATGGAGAGTTTATAATAAATTGCTTTTTTAAAAGCATGCATTTGGATAGAATGAAGTAGCAATGGTTCAAGATGTTGATTTTGAGCTTTATGACTTTGCAAGCCATAAGCAGGATCCAGATGCAAAAGTGATGGAGTGTTGTATTATTTTAAGGAAGTTGTGATACTTGGTCCAGTGCATTTCATTTCTCACCAGACATGGACAATAGCTTTTTATGTTTTTCTGTTTCTTGGACTTGTTCAGAGACTGGAGGAATGACGAGAGACAGTGCCAGAGGCGGGTGGCGCCGGCCGGCACTCAGCCTGCCGGGGGCCGTGCCATTTTGCTCGGCAGGAATATCAAAGTGCATAGCAGTTTATGAGGCTCTCCACAGAGATTTCTTCAGAGAGCCTCAGCAGAAGCAGGTATAATAAGAGATGCTGGATGATAGGTTTTTTACATCACTTTACTGCTTGTGCAAAATCTAGCAAACCATTTGGGTAACCTCAGAGAACCCCATCAGAAATAACATGAAGCTTGATATTCACTAGTTTCCCACCCAGAGAAGACATCCAAATTGGGAGTGCAAGAGCTTTTAGCTTCAAAACCAGGAGGAGATTCTTTTAAGAATTTATGAAGCTCCCCTTAGAAAGGTAGCAAGTGAATGGGAGTAAAGGGTTAGCTAACTTTCTTTGAAAGACCCAACAACTGTCACTGGCTATTGGAAGGGAAAGAAGAATAAAGTGATTCAGAAGTAGACATTTTACCTAAGAGTGCTTTTAGATGAGAGACTAAACTAACTCCTGTAAAACCTGGGGTCGTGCTTACCTGCTCCTACTGGAAATCATTTCAGAACTGACCTTGCTGGTGGTGACAGATGAAGAGCATGTTCTGACGATTTTATCTTGTTTAGTGTTCTTTAGCCAGCAGTTTGCCTGGAACCAGATCCTGTCAGCATTTTAAATTATCTTCTATTCAAATTGAACTGTTGCTTCATTCACATGAGTTCATTCATCTTTTTCAAATTTCTGTATAATTGCTCCTAAAGGGTACTGTGCTCCTCTCCCAGCCTCCTGTTCTCTCTCTCTCTCTCTCTCTCTCTCTCTCTCTCTCTCTCTCTCACTCACACACACACACACAGTATTTGCTGGGTTGAGTATACTTGAGGAAATCAAGTTTCAAGCTAAATTAGATGATCAACATTTAAAAGATATTTAACCATATACAAGGGAATAAAAATCTCTAGCCTAAGAAGAAAAACAAATAAAAACTAGTATAGTTATTTCAGTTAAAATAAAAACAACCATCTAATACCTATTAGCAAAAATTGTCAAATGAGGAACAATGCTGTGTGTAACCCACCCTAATTTTTCTAATTTTCTTAGCTTGCTTTCACACTGATCTTACTTTGAATAGGAATGTTTTCTAGAAGCAATACTAACACTCTCACTCCTCTATAATACACGGTTAACTTGTTAGTCACGCCAGCAAGGGGACTGGTCACCCATCAGAGAATCTTGTCAGTTGTTGGATTAAATTATTTGAAATTCTGTTACTTGAAGGAGCTCAGCTTTGGTGCCTTAAGAAAGCTCATAACCCCCACAAACACACTTCCATCCCCCAGTCACACTACCCTTCCAATCCTATGTCCTCCCTGTCAGGCTTCCCTCACACAGGAGCGGACTTTTAAAACACACAAGGGTATGTTTCCCAACACAGAGGCAATCCCAGTTTTCAGTTGGGAAATGCATTTCTGAACTCTCTACTTTGGGCAAATACACCCAGAAGCAGAAGGGGGTGGGGGGAGTCTCTTTCTTCTCTCCCACTGTCAGCCTTAACACCTACCGGATTTCTCTGGCATCTAAGGATCCAGCTAATTGCTTGTTCTCTTGCCTGACTTATTGGGTGTCATTAACATCATTGTCATAAAACCTGGGTGCTGACACTCAAAGAAGCCATGGCTACAGGTGCTCCCCAGAACCAAGAAGCTTTGTGGCCACACCCCCTTCATTAGACTATGGGTAGTAGCTTCAAAAGAGAATTAACCAGCCCTTGCTACTGTCAAATTTCTTTATGTTCTTCCCTTTCCCCTAGACCTCACTGTCTGTATCACTTATGAACACAGCTGCCTACAAGCAAGAGGGACTTAAACCGTAGACATTATTCCCTGACAAGACAGCTCTGGAGCGGGTGGTTTTGGGGTTGGTCCATCAGCTCAGTAATGTCATCAGAGAATCAGGTTCTCTCCATCCCTGCTCACTCTTCTAAGCATGGGGGCTTTTTGTCTTCAGACCTGTTGCCCCTTGGTCACAGATGGCTGCTGGATTCAGGTGAAAGGGGAATGATAGCACCAAGGAGCTTTTCTCTGCACGTTTTCACTGTAATAAGTTTCCCTCAGTGTCTCCCTAAGAGAATTCTGTTTAGCTTTCATTGGCCCAACTGCTGTCTCATAAGCAGTACCTGCCTTAAGGAAGAAGACAAGAGACGGCAGGTGGTGCAGGGTAGTCACTGTCAGTATCTGCCTAATTACCTTTTGAGATTTGAGATCTCCAGACACAAAACTGTAAAGTTTGAAAGCACAGGGTTTCCCTGGGCCTCTGGCAAAAGGACAGGAATGGTTCCATCTCCTGAATATCACCCAGTTATTCATCTCAGAGAAACCCTGACACGCATTTAGAATCTAGGGGCTTTTCTCCTGAATCATAGTCACATGTAAAGAAGAGAAAGAAACCCATGTTAGCAAGTATATCCAAGTTAGAAGTTGATTGGTTAGAAGTCCTAGAAGTTTAGTTCAAGATATATATAACATTCCAGAATTTTGATTTTCAGTTGGCAAGATGTCAGAATTCTACCTGATGCTGATGTGAGGATATTGCCCACCGAACAAAATGCCATGTACCTGGTAACAAATGCAAGGGCACTTTGGGTTAAATGCTTAGAGATTCTTGGCAAATCCCACCTGGAGCCTTTGTGCCACCAAGGACTCCATTTTATGCACAGCTGACTGATTTGCATACAAGAGGCTGATTATGGATCTTTTGGCCCCACTATGTTAATCGTACCATTTCAGAACAATAATCAGGAGGACTGAAAGGTTAAAAATGTAAGAGCACAGTTTCATAAATCATTGAAAAGCACTGTTAATACTGAGATAATAAGTCATAAGTATCATTTCCTTCAATCCCCCATGGCAAACTAGGGAACAAAGACACCAGCTGATGAAAAGCAAGTGACTCTGCAGAAACCTTCTTGGCAAAAAAACATCATAAATGTGAAATGTGAAGTCCAAATATAATGTGAAACGTGCAACTAGCAATTGGCATCATACATTATGGGTTGGTTGTTTGCTTTCTATAATTAAGTTAGCATCAGTGGTTAACAGCCTTGAAAATTAAACTCAACAAAAAAACTTCTGAAAGGGGTAATCAAAGGCTTCTGAATAATGAAGTTAATGCATCCCTATTATGAGGAAAAAGAATATTCTTGCAGTCTCTTGTTTCATGGCTGCATTGTTGCAGTGGCTGTAGCTTTAACAGATCTGTCTGTTCTTACTCCTGCATGCTGAGATGCTCTTAGCATTACTCCTCATTTGTGGTTCCACCAGGCTGGCTGGGAAGGATGGAAAGAGGCTTGGCATCAGCATGTCTGTACAGTGTGAAACTTGACTCTGCCTTGTTGTTTTTTAAAAATGGGTTGTGAGCATTCTTATTTAGTTCCTGTAACCATCTGAACCTCAAAGGGAAGAGAATTCTTTTGGTTTTTAAAAACTCATATTCATGGCAAAGGAAAACTGCTTAAGAGCCAAATTGTCCAGGAAAGAATTACCTTCCAGGTCTTCTCTCTTTATGATAAGCGGTGCCCAGCACGGCAGTACAAGGCACCAATACAGATAGGCCTCTTCTTCCTGAGATAGTCCCATTAGAATGCACAGACTGTCAAAATTTCTCGCATGATATTCTTTTAGAGAAAAAAAAAATACTTGGGAACAGATCGAAGATCTTTTTTTCCTCACAATTTCTTTCAGAGCTCAGTGAAAATGCAGATAGTTCATTCCAATTACCTGTTCCCAAGCATTTTTCTTTGAGGAGCTGTTCCCAGTCCTGCATAGAATATTTATTGTGATGTAATCATAACTCTGTTGCAGTAAGTGTTGGTTATTTTTTTGAGTAGAGGAAGATTAGTTTTACTCCCAGACAGTCATACACACAAATAGCAGTTTGCCATAGAAGTTTGACTTTAGAACTAAATTACATAATGGGGGGTGGGATGAAAAGCGATGGACTATTAAAGACTCTATTTAGAAATTTCCTTCTTTCCACTGGCAAAGTACATAGGCAAAGGAAACTATTGGAAAAGCTAAATATGTGATGTTCTATAAAGAGGCAAGTAGGCATGTTTTCTTCTATTTTAACTGGTCATTACTGGAGATGAAAGTGAGAAAATGAGGAAAATAACCTACTTAATAACCTACTTGTTTATACCAATAGGTTGTGGTAGAACTGTCGCACCAAACTGGTGGAAAACAATGTGTTTCCTCCCCTGGGCATTGCACAGTAGGTCGTACCTATAATATAGGCACTTACATCAAATCTGTCACTCACATAACCATGAACATCTGTGGGGAAGATGGCAATGGATGAGTGGGTGTCCTCCAGATCTTTATGCCACAGTACAGCTCAGCTCTCCCAGAGAAAAGCCATATTAAATGGTGATCATAATTTTTGAAGTCCAGAGGATATTTGGAGTAGATTTTTGGAAAATATGCTACCACAGAGAACCATACAGCTCTACAATTAAGTTCTAGGACATGGCTCATGCTGGGGCAAATGGAACTTGGGGGCATCCAGAAAGTTCCGGTCATTACCAGCTTTTTTCTCTTTCCTGGCTTCTGAACAAATTTGAAAAATAAAACAAGGGCCAAGGCAGATGAGACCAGAATTTCACCATTTGTACTAAGAAAGACTTAATTGGACAAGTAACTTTGAAGTGAGTGTCAAATATCAAATTAGGTGGTTCTCCATGTCACAGAAAAGGTGGGAGGAGTTTCTTGCCCCATGGAGGATACCCATTTTCTGTGAAACTGTTAAATGAGAAATTGCAGTGTGGTCATGTGAAACAACAACAAAAGGTTTTGGGGGGACTTGGAGATTGAGATCCACAAAGTACATTCCAGAGGCCCTTGAATTGTGTTCTGGGAATCTGAGGGAAGGAGTAGGGTCCATAAAAGCAAAAGCTCCAGTTTTGTAAGTCTGCCAGGATTTTGATCAGCACTGCCAGTAAAGTCTGCATGTAATTGGTTACTAAGCTCAGCTCTGAGCAGAAAAGTTCTTTGTCAACAACCAGCAGATCTTTTTAAGATGCTAGTGATTTGTCTTGATAAACATACCATTAGATGCTTGTGTTCTTCCTACTTTTTTCTTTTGGGGTAAAGACATTTGAAAACTGCACCTTCCTAATCACTCCCCAGGTCTGTTTAAATGCTGTCATCAGTGATGATTTCCTTTTGAACTCTTCCTTTCCACAAGCCAGTAACTCCAAAGAAGGAGAGAGAAGAGGGTGAACAGTGTGTAGCTGTTTTATTTTTCATGAATTTACCCGTTCACTATATCTTGTCACATCTCCCTTGAAAATGGGGAATAGAGAGGCCAAGACTTATACTGATTGAATCTCCTTCTGTGGAAGGAAACATCTGATTGTGGAGAATGTATTCTCCCTATAATCTTCCCTCAAGTCAGTCAGATTGATAAGCCATTCTTTCAGTTCCATGACCTTTGAGGCAAAAATAACGTAAACAGCATAGGTGTTTGGGATCATACAGACAGAGACATCTACCCTCACGATAGTGAGCATGGCAGGCATGGTCCACGAAGCATTTGTTTGGGTAGAATGTAGAATAATATAGACTTGTTCCTCACCCATTCCAGTGTCTTTTTATGTATGTATTTTTTTCTTATATTGTTGTATACCCTGAGGTTCCATTTCACCATTTCACCCATGAATGACCATCCTGATCCCTTGTGCTCACCCCTCTCCCAATTTCCTCCTTCTTTGCCCCCTTTCTTGTATTCTTTAGTTCTGTTATCAGTTCATTAGTTTTAACTTTTTCTTAGCCTTTTCTTTGTTTTCCCTATAGCCCCCATATCAGTGAGACTATCCAGTATTTTTTTTTAAAATGGCTTATTTCTGCAAGCATGATTCCTTCTAGCTCCATCCATGTTGCTGCAAGTGACATAGTTTGTCTTTTTTGACTGTCAAATAATATTCTATTGTGTAAATATACTACAACTTTTTGAGCCATTCATCTGTTTTGGGAGCATTTGAGTTGTTTCCATATCCTGGCTATTGTAAGTGGGACTTGGGGGCATCCAGAAAGTTCCAGTAGAACTTCCTGTTCTACTGGAAATATAGGTTTGCTTTTGAATTAGTACTTTTGGGCTGGTCCTTTGGGTATATTCTCAGAAGTAGAATTACTGCATCAACTGGTAATTCCATAGTAGTTTGAGGGTCCTCCACACAACTTTCCATATTAGCTTGATCATTTTGTATTCCTACCAGTAGTGTGAAAAAATACTCCTTTTTTCTCCACATCCTTGCCAGCACTTGCTGTTGCTTTTTTTTTTTTTTTTTTTTTTTTTTTTTTTTTTTTTTTTTTTTTTTTTTTTTTTTTTTTTTTTTTTTTTTTTTTTTTTTTTTTTTTTTTTTTTTTTT
>PVHY01005950.1:0-29539 GCA_004024945.1 Uropsilus gracilis | reverse complement strand
TGTTGACCATTTGTATTTCCTCTTTAGAAAATGACTTTTAAGCTCTTCTGCCCATTTTTCAATTGGGCTGTTTACTTTTTTTTTTGTTGAGTTGTCTGAGGTCTTTGTGGATCTTTGATATCAGACCCTTATCAGTTGTATGGAGTGCAATTTTTTTTCCCCATTTAGTTGGATGTCTCTTTGTTTTAGTCATTGTCTCTGTTGCTGTACAGAAGCTTTTTAGTTTAATTTACTCCTAGTTGTTAGTTTACCTTCCTTTTCTTTGTCTGTGTAGATGTGTCCTGAAAGATGTTTCTGCTGTATAGATCATGGAGTATTTTGCCTGTGTATTTTCTGGTTTCTAGTCTTATATACAAGTTTTAAATCCATTTTTGAATTGGTTTTTGTACATGATGGGAATCAGTAGTCTTGATTCATTCTTTTGCATTTAGTGGTTCAGTTTTCCCAGCACCATTTAGTAAAGAAACTCTTCTTGTTCCATTGTATATTTCTTTACCCCTTTGTCATAGATTAGTTGACCATACATGGCTTTTCTCTGGATTTTCAGTTCTGCTCCTTTGGTCTGTGCATCAGTTTTCATTTTAGTACCATGCTGTTTTAATCATATCAGTGTCTTTTATTGAACATTTCATTTGAAAATCACTTGAGACTTGCAGAAAACTGCAAATAGTGTTTCTAGTACCTAGCTTCACTCTGCTAGTGTTAATAACTTGCAGACCTGTAGGACAGATATTAAAATAAGAACTAATGTGGGTTACAATACTACCCACCTGTTTGCACATGGATTTCACCAGGTTCCTAAACAGGATCCCACATTGCATTTCATTGTCATGTCTCTGATTCTCCCCTAGACTCTGTCAGCTCCTTATTCTTTCTTGTCTTTGGTCAGCTTAACACTTTGGAAGTGAATTGTCAGCCTTTTGCACACTGTCCCTGGGCTTGGATTGATGTGCTATTTTCTCAGGGTCCGAGCAGACTGAGGTGTCAGTACTGCTCATGAGTGCTGTGCTTTCTCTTCTCAGTGCATCAGCCAGGGGGATGTGGTGTCAGTGTCTTGTCATAGGAGACACACTTTGATCACCTCATTAAAATGATTCTACTGGGTTTCTCCACTCTAAAAAATCCACTGTTTCTCCTTTTGTGATTAATAATGACCAGAAGGAAATATTTTGAAATGTTTCAAATTGTTACACATCAATATTTACAGTGCACATTTAAAGGTTCCCTTGTTTGGGAAAGGCAGAAAGTATGGTAGAGCCTCAACAATACTCTGACTTCACCATGGTTAAAAAAATGATGTTTCAGAAAACAAATTTCTTGTTCCTCCTCAGACTTTACTGAGTAATTTCAGCATTTGTTGGTGGGTCTCTCCCTTACCACTTTTTACTGTGGTGTTCTCACCTTCATTTCTATTTCCCTCATCCCTTTGTACTTATTACTTGGAATTCTTCTGTAAGGAAGACCTGTCCCTTCTCCTCCAAATGTTCATTCAATTATTTATATGAGTATAAACTCATGGATATTCCCTCTATCCTGAGGGTTCTAATCCAGTACTACCCTGATTTATTTTCTTGCTCAGATAGTGCCAGCTCTCCACCAGGAGGATGTCATCTATGTCCTGTCAGTGTGCTCCATTCTTCACAAATACTTCATTATATTTAGCATCACAAGATGAAGAACCCAGGCTTGTCTTGAGTTCTCCTCCTTTTTCCTGCCTGCCTCTCCTCCTCTGTAGTAGTATGGTTTTAGTTTTTATTTGAAGGAATTGGGATCCAGAAAGCTGGTATTCGCAGGCTCTGGGACGGCACAGTGGCAGTACTCTACCCGTCGTCCTCTTAACTGCCACCCTTTATTCTGATAGAGATGAGCCGTTTTCCTCCTTTTAAAGGGTAAACACAGACAAGGAGAAGTTAAGTGCTTTATCTGCTTCTCTCCCACCAGAACTTCAGTGTGTGGGACCCCAGGGTTTATGTTCCTTGTACTGGGTAAAGATTATTTCAGAAGCAAAATGAGACTTCATCTTCCTTCCAACCTTTTTTTCATAGGAAACTGAAGCTAATAAGAGGATCAAGATTTAGAGCTTGGTAGAGAAATGTAGTGGACATCCTGATGTGGCCTATCATCCCATATTTCTTTGCTATTTGATGCTGTTAGCAATTCTTCCCCGTTACTTACTAGTATCTGGGAACTTATTGGTAAAATAGCTAACAATTTCAGTTTGTCAATGAAACTTGCTTTGCTTACCATGTGATCAAATATCAGTTCCTGTGGAGTTTACCAGTGAATCTGAATGGTATTTTTAGCCTGAGTGATCGTTTTGGTCACTTAAGAAACTGCATCATAGGAAGAACAGAATAATAGTCCCTCATACTACCTACTGTCTCCTCGTCAGTGTCATTGCCTTTGAAACTCCAAACTTATTCTTTTGGCAGTATCCTAAAAAAAAATAGTGTTCTTTGAAAAAAAAATTCTTAATTTTTTCCTTCTCAGTTATGCTTTTAAGAAGACTTAGAAAACCATAAAATTCCTTATAGTATAAGCAGAAAGTTATAATTATGCTCAGAGGGGGAATATGTTACCACATCAATATTTATACTGCACATTCAAAGGCTCCCTTGCTTCGTGAAGACAGAAAATAAGACAGAACAATGGAACCCCAGCAACAAAATGAGGACATTTCAGAAAATAAAACACTACAGTGTCTTTGTATACAAATCAGGTAGCATCTGATTATGCGGTAGATGCTGAATAAAGGCCCTGGGAACATGACAAGGAAGTGACCAGTAGTGCTGGGGACAGCTGCTTGGACACAGAACCTCAGCTGTGAGTCTGCTCTGGGTTTTCCTGCAGGCTCATGACTTTAAACATAGCAAAACCAAAATACACCTAGCGCTCGGTTGCTCAGCAGACCTGCATCCTGCTAGTGCTGAAACAGTACTCAATTTGGTCTTTCTTTTGGGAGTCTTGGCTCATATCTGTTGTTGAATATAGCTACTGCTCTCCATGCCTGTGAACTCCAAACCAACTGCAGGGTTTATATATGCTCTGAAGAGCACAATTTCTAGAGTTCAATTAAAATTTCTAGAGTTCAATTAGAGATAAGAAGCCATAAACTACTAAACTAACAAAGATCTTTGGGAGAATAGCTTTGACATGATCTGAAATCCAGGGAGATCCTATTTATCTAATTCAAAAAGTAATTGTTGCAAACTGTTAGTGGTTTCTCTCATTTGACTGGAGAGGAAAGACTGGGCTGGAGGGAAAGATGGGTTAATATACAGGTGATTAGATTTTGAAAGACTAGAAAAGACTAGAAAAAAATGTCAGAAAACTACGGTACCTAGGCCAAAGCTAACCATCACCTGTGTGAATTGTGTCCCCTGGTTCTTAAATATTGATCCTCTTCCCTCTGTATGATGGAGTTTGGAGGTGGGGCCTTTGAGAGGTTGAAGGCTAGATGAAGTCAGGAAGGCAGAGTCCTGGTCCAATGGAACAATGTATTCCTAAGAGAGGGAGAGACACACAGAGCAAGGACTATATGAGGACACATCTGTCTATAGAGCAAGAAAAGCATTCTCACCAGAAACTGAGTTTGCTGCCACATTGATCTTGGACTTACGCTTCTGAAACAATGAGAAGATTCAATTTTTCTGTTTTAACTATTCATGCAGAGACTATTA
This sequence comes from Uropsilus gracilis, assembly GCA_004024945.1. Lineage (NCBI taxonomy): Eukaryota > Metazoa > Chordata > Mammalia > Eulipotyphla > Talpidae > Uropsilus > Uropsilus gracilis. The sequence goes on along the minus strand of PVHY01005950.1, from coordinate 25,859 downwards.
CAACCTATCTCTTTAAATACTGTCATATCAGAAGATGGTCACACCCATTTCCTCACATTTTATGTAGGTAAAGTTTGATATTAGAATATCAGAACTTAATGTCAGAATTTAATTAGTGGACAAGACTAATTGACTTGCAGAGGCCAAGATCTATACCATACTATATTATACTATACTATTATACTATATACTGCATACTATATTATACTATACTGCCCTTCCAGAAAACGTGTGCCAACCCTTAGAATAGAAACATTTCTGGGTACAGTTTGAGTTTTGAACAGAAGGAAAAACCCATGAGATCTCAAAGAGCCAAAGGGAGGAGACCACTATGATGGGCAGTGACACTTTAGCCAGATCCCCTCTGGGAGTGTCTGCCTTCTAACCTTGTGCATGAGCCCAGCAGCTGGCCTTCTCACCATCATCAGTCCTTGGAGGGCAGGCACAATCAGGGGCCAAATGAGGCTCATAGAACAGACTGGTTGTGACAGTGGGATGGAGAGGGGAGAGATGCAGTGAAGGAAGAGTGTGGAAAGCAGTGAAGAGGCAACTGACTTATTCTTTTCCTCTCCATGGCCGTGGAGCAGCAGGATGTGGGGGGCCTAGCCCAGCCCCTGACTCAAAGCAGAATAAGAGCAGATTGTCATGCAAAATAATCTCTCTGCAGCAGAAGACTTCTCCTTGGATAAATTAAAATGTCTGTCTTGGCCTGGCACAGTGGCACATGCCTGTAAGTGGCAGCCTAGGAAGCCACGACCAGGGATCATGGTTCGAATCCTGCCAGGGGCACGAAGCGAGACCTAGTCCCAAAAAAATAGCTGGGCGTGGTGGAGCACACCTGTAATCCCAGCTACCAGGGAAGCTGAGGCTGGGGATTGTTTGAGTCTGCAGTACCCCAGGCAATGTGAGCCTTTGGTTCCACAGGCAAAAATATAGCGAGATCTAGTCTCAAAAAAAAAAAAAAAAAAAAGGTCTATCTTGAGTCTGCATGTGCCTTCTTCTCCCTTTCCAAAGTGGCAGTTTGCAAACGTCAACCATTTGTATCAGAATCATCTGGGGTTGGTTCTAGGCATCTGTGTGCTTAATAAGTCCTACCTAGGAAATTTTTCTGCATGCTAATAGGGGAGCCTGCTAGAGTTCTAGCTCTGTTCCTGCCTGAGGAGTGGGTGCCCTTTTGGAACAGTTCCTTAGTGCATGCAGTAAAGTACTTTGGTGAGGGACAGTTTTCACCAGAAGGATGGCAGCACAGCAGTGACTTTGTCCATTGAGGAGTTTCTGCACCTGGGTGCTGCCAAGCAAGTGAACCTTGCACCTTCTGGTCCTGGGAGCCCCACACTAATTCAGTAATGTGGAATTTCAGTCAGGATCACTGCTGGTCTGCACCGACTTCAAGCAGAGTTCTTCCAGATGTTTTTATTCTGCCTGCTCAATCTGTGGTGACCCAACTGTCTTAGGAGCAGGCAAAAAGAGCCAAACTCAAGGAAAAAACACCATCTTTCTTCTGCCCCTTTGTAATCACTAATTCAACCCTGTGCAAGCCAGCCTGACCCCTGATGGAGTGTTGGCTGCAGAGAAGATGGGCACCATCCAGCATCCGCATCACCTCACAGTTCTTTCTCCTTTTATTTGCCCCATCTTTTTGTCCATCTCTGGTTTCCTCCATCAGATGCATAGCTAACATGCCTGCTAAATTGTAACCCAGATGTCCAAGAGGAATGGGCATAGTATGGGTAAATGCTGGGGGCAGGGTGGGGAGGAAAAGGAGCCACTTTGAGTATCAGAGCAAATCAGTCTGTAACGAATGAAGTAACTGTCTCCTCTGAGTCATATACCGCAATGTCCATAATTCAACCAATAGCTACTTCTGTGACTTAAAGGTATGAATCAGAAAAATGCCCCATGGACAGATAACAACAACAGCTGTAGCTTGTATAGTACCTGCTTCTTGCTGGGAAAGTGACTTATACATGGTTCACTTATCTTGGAAAGATCATTTCTGCTGCATGTAAAATAGGCCGGACTCACAGCGGTGCAGAAATGTTTTCATACAATCCATTTGGATGCATTTGAATGCAAACATATACTTCATTCTAGTATAGATAGTACGGAGGATATATTCTTTTCCCTTATTTCCATATTTTATATTTTTAAGCCTAACTCTTAGAAGCATAATTTCCTTCAGACTCTAATTTCATGGGTTCCAGGGAACAGGTACAATTGCGGCAGACACATGAACTCCTCAGGAAGTAACTTCAGTACTTTATTTTCTTTTCATTTATCTTCTTTTCATTCCTCAGCATGCCTGTCATTCACACTGTAAATAAGGCAGATTAATCCAAGTGACTTCCTCAGGGAGAACACTTGGTGGTATTTTTCAAGCAACCATAACCACCCAGCTAAATCCAAGAGCCCCCAGGAGGCCTTCACCTCTAAAGACTTAAAGAGGATTAAAGTTTTAAATGCTATGTTTCTTGATTAATTTGGTGATACTGGGTAATGTGTTCCACAGGCATACTTCTGGTCCACAGATTAGGGCAGTGAGGAGTGAGCTGGCGTTGGCAGGATGCAGGTCTGTGCCCCTATGGGCCGGTGCGGCCGGGCGCTGGCCCAGGCTAGGATTAGTGCAGTGTTTGATGGACAACCCTTCATCCACTGCTCAAGCGGAGTCCCGTGTCATGACCTCTCAACACCCTGCCTATATCAGCCTAGGTCTGAAGGGCAACTTCAAGTTTTGTAACCTCCGTTATCCAGGCCCATCCTGCCTAGGAATAAAAATTCATTTGCTGGTAGTGGAAAAGCACCAAGTTCCGTGGGACATCTGGACCCCCTTTTAAATGATACTTCCTCCCCTGTCTTTTCTCTTCCTGCCTTCACTCATTCTTCCTCTGTTCTGCTAAACTCATTCCATAAATATTTATTGAATTCTACTTACTGGCACATGCAAAATATTTTGATTGCTGGAGCCACATTCTGTTACTAACAATACAACAGTAAAATATGCATTGTATTAGAAAGGACCAAGAGAACAGTCACTAAAGGAAGGGGCTGTCCGCAGCTTGGACTCCGTCATCTCCTGGGGGTCCCAGGGCAAACTTGTAGGTACAGGGATGTGGGATGCATGCCTTGCCAGCCGCAGCTGGCTCCCGAGACTTCCTGCCCACATGAGTGTGATATGAGTGTTGCTCATATCACTGGAGCCACGCACCCTCTGCTGACCCCATCTGAGGGTGTAGGGAAGCCCAGCACTATGAGGTGGGATGCCCCTCTGGCTGAGGTGGGGTGGACCCCAGTTGACTGCCCTGGTACTACATATGCACCAAGTCTCAGAGTTTGATGGGTAAAGCCATTTAGTTTGCGTTTCTCAATTACTTGGTAAGGACAGATGCAGTACATATATCCTTCGTTGCCCGGGGTACCACAGACTCAAGTAATTCCCAGCCTCAGCTTCCCAAATAGCTGGGATTACAGGCATGCGCCACCACGCCCAGCTATTTTTCTTGGAACTAGGTCTCACTACGGACCCTATGCGGAACTCGAACCGCGATCCCTAGCCCCAGCCGCTTCATAGGCTGAAGCTTACAGGCATGAGCCACTGTGCCCAGCCAAAAGGTCTTTCTGACTACTGCCCAGCTCTGGAGGGATTGCTGCTACTCAGTATGTTGCCTCCTGGACCTCTCAGTGGTTCTACTGAGAGTTGTATGGTCATGTACATAGTTATATGTACACATACACACACAGAGCGAGAACACGATTTGTATCGCTTTGTGTGTTTTTTTGTTTCTTCATATGAAGTATACTTCTATGTCTTTATGGAACTTCACCTTTCATTGAGAACCAAGTCAGTTTATGGAGTAGTTCAGTCATGAGTGTTTGGGCCCATCAACAGCTGCCTAACACTCATAGTATAAATTTATAGATTTTTCCACCCTTTTCCCCCCACCTACTAGTGATACACACATGCAAATGAATGTTTTAAAGAATAAATGCTAAGAAATGAAACTTGAATTTGTACATTTTAAATTATTAGCACACCTTGCACATCTGTCTTCAACAATACATGTCCTACCCGCAGTCCATGACTGGACCTTCCTGATTTACTTGCAGCCCCTCTTCACTCAGACCCAGACCTCAGCTCAAGTAGTTGAACTCCAGGGGAAACACTAACTCCTGTGATCCTGGGTGCATGGCACTGGGGCATCTGTTTCCCCTTCCAGACGGTGGACAGTGTGTTCCTTCTTCAGAGCCCTCTGGTGGACGCAGTGAGGAAGGGCCTTGGTTAGCTGAGGGAAAATTAAGGCATTTGTTAAGATAGTTCTTTGGGGACATTATTTTACATGTCAAAAAAAGTTCCTCATCAGTACTTCTTCCAAAGACAGCCAGTATTGTCTCATGTGTATTCTTCCAGAAACATTTTATGTAAATGTATGCAAAGATTATGTATGTATGTATATTTTTTACCACTTTTCTCCAGTGGAAGTATTATACTATAGTAGACAGTTTAGTAGTGGTTAAGAGCAGATTCCAAAACCAGACTACCCAGTTCGTTTTCCAGCTCTACAATATAATTACCAGTATGTCCTCTAAGCAGATCATTTAACCTTTGTCTGTTTTCCCACCTGCAAAATGAGGATTATTGCTGGAGCTATTATAAAGATTGTTAATATTTGTAAAAGTGTAAGATTATATCGGAAGGATGGACTCATTTCTTAAATTTTTCTAATATTTTTAAACAAAATATATGGGAGGCTATTCATTGTATGGTGTTTACCAGTTCCCTGATATGGACAGTGTGATTGTCTACCCTTTTACTGCTGCTGCAGACCACTCTTAGGATATGTATCCTGGTGTATAGTCATTTTGCACATGAATATGTGTGTAGGATGGATTCATTCAAGTGGAACAGCTGACTCAAAGCCTAAATGTGTTTGTGTTGATAGCGGTCACATTTGCCTTCCCATTTATGCCTGTTTTCTCTCTTAACTGACAATGTGGGGAAAGGATATGTTTCCGAAGATTCACAAACACCATGCTCTTAAACTTTTTGATCTTTGTGCAAGTGATAATAATGTGTTCTATGTCTTTATGTATTTCAAAGCTCTTTTTATTTTTGACATTGAAAATTACCCAGTCTTCCATTCTTGATTTCTCTGTTTGTCCTCTGGCATTCAACAGCTATAAAATTTTTTTCATGCTCTACCAAGCCACCTGTACACAAACCCCATCTGGTTCCCTCTCTGTCTCCTCTCATTTCCTTCCTATTCCCTCTGGTAACCATCATGTATTTTTTGCTGTGTTCAAGATTTTTTCCTACGATTTCTACTATCCTTTGAATATGAAAGTTTTAGGGGTATTTTTATTTCACCCATAAATGGAAACTGTCAACTCTCACTTTTTGACTTACGTAAACACCTTGAATTGGAGGTCTGTCCATTTTATCTCAAATGCAACCATTTCATCTTTTCTTCACAGCTGTGTAGTATTCCATTGAGTACACATGCCATAATTTCTCTATCCAAAGTTCTTTTTATTTCCTTTTCTATAAATTAACAGTTCACTGGCTTTCGCTATTGTGTTAGTGGTTTATTTACTCCTTACTGATTTCTAGGAACTTTATATACATTAAGGAAATTTACTGCATGATTTGAGCTACAGTTATTCCAATATTTCTCTTGGTCTTTTTACTTATAGTGATTTTACTGAAAATATTGAAGATGTTTGCATTATTCAGTATATCCATGTTTTCTTTAATGATGCCTGAATGTTGTATCATAAAGAAGCTTTACTACTCTTAACTGGTTAAAGAAATCTGCCAGGCTCCAAAATGTCCTTTAATACTTTTATGATTTCCCCCCAACATTTAAATCTTAGACACCCTTGGAATTTACCCCACTAAGTATGTAAGTGATAGAACTGGTAATCCTAAATCCCAATCTAACCTGCCCATTTAGCAACATAGCAACATATAGCAACAAAACCATTTTAGCTTGAATCTCATTTCACACACACCCATCCCTTCCTGCCTGGCTTTCTTTCCTGTGGCTTTCTACACCTGACTAGTTCATGCCTAAACCTAGTGGTGGTTCTTTAAAGCTTTTTTTCTGCCTGTATGGTATTCAGTCACATCCCTACCCCTACACCCCAAAAAAGAATGCTCAGTATTCTCTAATACTACTTTCCTCTTTACCTGAAACCCTTCCCTGTTCCCATTTTACTTGGGGAAGTCTAAAATAGGAACCTCTTCCTTTTTACATTTTAATTTGTATTTTGATGTTACATTGATTTACAATAGTACATGTGTTTTAGGGGTAAAGATACACGCCTCAAAAAATGTAAGTTACCATACCATCCTGGCCATAAAGGCATCAGCAATCCTTTACCCTAGTCTCATTTCCTGGTCCCTCTCTCCTCTTTGCTCTGCTCACTCACCTTCCCATTCTGGTAGCCTTAACTCTGCAGTCAGATTGCTAGGGTTTGTTGTGGTTTGTTTTTGTCTGTTCCTTTGCTTTGTTCTTTATGTTCTATATATGAGTGAAATCATCTCATATTTGTCTTTCTCCTTCTGATTTATTTATCCTAGCATAACCCCCTTCAGTTCCATCCATGAGCTTGCAAATGGTAAGATTTCATCTTTTATAACTGAGTAGTATTCCATTGTGTATATATACCATCTGTTGCTGGATATTTATGTACCTTGACTATTGTAAATAGTGCTGCAAGGAATGTAACATAGAGGTGCATATATTATTTCAAATTAGTGTTTTTGTATTCTTGGGGTACTTAGAAGAAGAATTTCTGGATCATAAGATAGGTAAGTTTTTAATGCTTTGAGAAACAGCCCTATTTTCTGTAGGGATCTAGGCCAATCTACATTCCCACCAATACTATGGGAGAGCTCCTTTTACTCCACACCATTGCAGCACTTGCTTCTGGTCTTATTGATATTTTTTTCTTACATCATTGTAGATCCCATAGTTCTCCCACTACCATATCACCCTTGACCTGTTACCATATTCCTTGTGTTCCTCCATCCACTGTTTTGTGCCCTCTCTCCTTCTGTATGCATCATTTTTTTTTTAATCAGCTGCTGGATTTGACTACTTTTTGTCCCTTTGCTTTGTTTCTCTGTATTCCACTCATAAGTGAGGCCATTGGATATTTATCTATTTCTTTCTAATTTTGGCTAGTGTAATTCCTTCTAGTGGAAACTCTTCTTTATCAAAGGTACCAAACTCTTTTTTATCAAAATGACACCAAGGCCCTGGTGTCATTTCTTTGTATATTATAAGTCATAGCTTTTCTATCTTAGTCTTGCCATGAATTCAGCATCACATACTTATTGGGACAACTTGATCACTTTGATTTCAATCAAAAAGATAAGTAAAATGTGTCAAAGCCCTTTTAAATATTTTTTACTCTAAAGAAATTTTGCCTTAAAGAAAATTTATTTTCAGGGCCTAGGAAAGGTAAATAAAAACTCCAGAAAATGAAATTCTAAAATAGGTGTTCATCAAGTACCTGGGGCATTGAGTAGGTTAGCAGGTCCAGACATGCATCTTCTGTGCTTGCTGGTGGTCACTTCCAGGCTGTGAAGACAGTTCTTCCCACATCTCTCTATTGAACTCTTCTGGCCTGAGTGACATCCTGGGTAGCATCTCACCTTTGTCAGTGGTTACCTTGTGCCAGTTCTTCATCATACAGAATTTCATAGTTGCTAATAACTTTTCTTTGGGGGGAAGAGAGGTAGAGGACTTGTTTAATTTTTAGCCTGGAATTTTGCTGTTAGGGACTGCAATATCAAGGGTGTCATTAATCAGTTTATATAGGTATTTAATTAAAGGTGCTGGAGTTAAGAGATAGGGACCTGTTAATGCAACCAGCTTGTTGTCCATGATGGCATTGCCAAAGCTCTCACAGCAGTTTGTGGCCATTCTTCATCGATGCCGCCATCTTCAGCACAGTGACCAGTGAATCTCTTTGAACAGCTTGCTGATCACCTTAGCTTGGGCACTCTCCAGATAGACCTGCAGGTGGTTCATGGTCCGCTTTTACCAGGTAGATATGCTAATAGTCTTCCCCGTGTATTCTAAATAGCAGTGTTGGAGATATGAACAAGTATGGCATCTAGCTCATGATATCAGTGTATATTTTACCACACACAGTGTCCAAATCTAAGTGTCTACGTTAACAGTGTAGCAGGCAGTAGGTGGACTCTGAAACATACAAGTGTGTCTTGAACTTTCTATTAACATGGAGTTGTTAACACTGAAAGAGATCACATAGGCTTCTTCACACGCAGACATTTTTGCTCTCACTGGACAATTTTTATTTTTGAGAGCTCATTCATGAGCAAGATGTCTTCCCCCTTGACTTTGCTACAAGGCATCATGATCCAGGTGCTGGGTGGGCTTTGGCAGAGCTCCTCTACCACAGGTTATAGTTGTCAGGCAGGTGTGGGTAATGGACACAGTTCACATTTAGCTATTTTCCATTTTCATATTTTTCTGCCAGAGGATCCCTTTGTTTCTCTGGCTCTTTCCTACACATATTTTTGTCCTCTGTGTTCCACTATCCATCTCTCCCTCCCCGCCCCCAGACACCACTGATCTGTTTGTCTCCAAAAGCTGTCATGTAGCTACAGTCAGACAATGTAGCCTTGGCATGACTGACTTCTTTCCCTTAGTAACCTGCATTTCAGGTTCCTCTGTATGATTCACTCCATTGCTTGACAGCTCATTTTTTAAAAATGCCTTTATGTGGATCTGTTATAGTTTCTTGATTTGTCTAGTGGAGAACATCTTGATTGCTTCTAATTTTTGGCAGTTAGGAATAAAGCCGTTGAAAACATTTGAGTCTAGATTTTGTTTGATTTTAAGTTTCAACACATTTAGAGTGGAACTCAAGCAAAGAGTTTAATTGCTGGGTTATATGGGAAGAGTATGTCTAGTTTTGCAAGAACTTTTAAGACTGTCTTTCAAAGTAGCTGTGCCATTTTGCATTCCCACCAGCAATGAATCTGAGTTCCATTCCTCTGCAGCCCACCAGAATCCCCTGTTGCCAGCATCTGGGAAGCTGGCTGTTTCTGTAGGTGTATGCTGGCATTTCATAGCTGTGACACTTGATTATATTAATTTTGGATCCAGTGAGCTGCTAAATTGTTTACAGTTTTCTTAGACAATTATACACATTTTTCTTTCTTATTAATTCTTTCAGCTACCTAATTACACTAAGTCTTGCCATGTTGAATAGAAATGGTAAACAGTAATGTGCTTTTTTGTTTGTTTGTTTGAAAAATTTCAGGTAGAAAGCTTTTACTATTTCATTTTTCAGTAGAAAATGATATTGAAGATGTTTCTACATAACTCTCAGGTTGAATTGTTACACTTCCTGGTTTTTTCAGGTTTTTAAAAAGTATAGTGAAGGTTAAACTTATCAATTTCTTTTTTGGCATTTATTTCTCCTTTCTGTTAATGTGATGCATTACACTGTTTATGCTACTCTTGCCATTTTAAGGTAAACCTCATCTGGTCATGACATACATACTATATAAAATATTCAGTTTGCTAAGACTGGGTTGCTTTGTAACTTTATGAGAAATAGATCTGTAACATTTTCATTAGGCTTTGTTATCAAGGTTATCTGGATGGCAAAAGAAATCTTAGAAGTTGCTTCTCCTTTCCTATTCTCTGTTAGAGTTTAACATCTGTATTATTAGATGTTTGGTGGATTATACCAGCGTACACGAACAGATCTTCTTTATTTATTCTTAGTGGTAGTCTTTGTTTATATGATTGTTTATATTTGAGGAATATACGATTCCTTCCCACCTTCAGGTATTACTGCCAAAGTGCCTCTAGCAGCAGAGCACCTTAATATTGGTGACCCATTTCACTTTTCCTGCCATAATTCATAGGCGGGCCAGATGGAGCCAAAAGGAACATCCAATTTCTCTTCACTTTCACTGACGCCTGCCTCCATTGGACTGTTACCTAAAGTCAGGTGTTTTTTATATTTTTAAATCACCACCTCCTCCTCTGGGCTTAGAGATCTGAGGAGTAGGGATGGCCTGCAACCTGATCCCCACCTCCACCCCAAAATCCAAGTCCTTTTTAATCTTGAACTTTGCTGTTCCTTTTAATACCTACCTGCTGCTTCTACCTCCGTGGATAGTTGAGTGCTACAGCATTTTCTTTGTTCTTCCTAGTTATCTCCAAAGCCTCCATACTCCAACACCAGCTTCTGGCACAATACTTACTTAGGTGTTTGCTGGGTCCACATTTCCTTTCATCTAGTTTGAAATCATACCCTGTCTTACCCAGGCATTTCTCATTTCCAATGGTGGTATATCCCAGTCTATACCTGGATTACTTGAAACTCCCTTACACCATGGCCTCTTTTTGGTACCCTGAGTCTGAAGTACCAGTCATTCAGCACAAGTCTCTGGCATCAGCCCCTTCCCTTTCTATTGGCTTCCTCAATATTTACTTTCAGAATCTCTGGCATCAGTTGATGAACCGCCCTCTTGAGGATTTGCACCTGGCCACTGACCTGCACCCTGGCCCATACACATTTCCCTGATGAAGGTAGACTTTCTGATTCATTATGTGAGGATCTTAGCAAATAAAATGCAAATTGCAGAACTGCACATGCATGAGATGCCATTAATGAAAGTGTACACACATTCAAGAGTGCATATTCTGGGGAGGACCTTGGGTGGGAACGGATATCAAGGGGCATTTCCACCTTTTATGTCTCAGCTTTTTCTACAGTAACCAACCAGTAGAATACATTTGAATTTTTTAAATCAAGTTCATAATGTTGCACTGGCAAATGAGTATTTTTAATATTTAAGAATAAAGATATAGCAGATAAAGCATTTTTCTAAAATGGGTAATGATTAATAAAAAAGATTCTGGGAAATCTGCCAAATGGGCAGTAGTACCCTGTAGTTCTTTCCTTAGGAATGAAACTGCATCTCCTTCTCCTGCCACATCCTCGGATCATAGGCTTTCTCTTACCAGAGCAGTCACCATTTGTCATCTTCTAGTGTTAGAAAATCAGTCCCACAAATGTGAAGTTATAGGGAAAATGTCATACAATTGCTTGCTTTAATGTGAACCTAAAGTATTTCTTCCTACTTGGAATTTGTAGGCACGTTGTTTCTCTAGCACCCAGAGAGCAGCATTTCTTGAGGGGACTAAGAGGGACCCAGACCAGAACATCTCTGTAGGGAGTCAAGGTCAGGAGCCCTGACTCCTGGTGGATGCCAGCTGATCAGGGCTCCAGTAAGCTAAAGCCATTCACTTCCAGGTCTGGTTTAGTATGACTTATTTGTAAAAGGGAAAAAAGTAGAAACAAAATGACTACACATGTCCCCAAAGCTATCTTCAGGTAACCTCCAAAATGAGCTTACTATCTGCAATATGGTAATATAGACTTTACTATGTGGAGCAAATGGTATGTTTAGATGTACCATTTCTGTGTAGTATGAGATTGGGCAACTCAGTAAACTTCTTTTGCCCTTAGGCTCACCTGTGAACTGTGTAATCATGGGGATCTCCCTTGTGGGGGTGTGGTAGCACACTCTTAATAGTCATCTTAACAGTGCCTAGCATGCAGGAAGTTCTCACATAAGCCTTGCTATTATCAAATTGGGTAAACTTCCAATTTTAAAAGTTAAATAATTTGATGACTATGATGCAATTTGGACATGGTATGTAGTCTTACAGTGGCCTGCACCTTCCAGGCTCACAATGCCCACATGTCATTAAGCACCAACTTGGCAGGTGGCCATGTCTTTTAAGGACAGAGCTTCTTTCCTAAGAGTTGTCCTGGGCTTACTCTCAGCCAGACCGCCCTGTCAGCAGGAAACTGATTTATTCCCACTGGGACTTGGCTATTTATTAAATCCTGGAAAGCTCTGAATAAACATCATCTCCCAGGTTACTTATAAAGTAATAACAGATAACATCTAGATGCACTGCTTGGGATCCTCTCTGGCCAGAACTGGTTTGAAGTATAAATTCCACTAAAATATTTTAATAGTTCTTTATTCATTGGTTTTAGCATCTGAAATAGCTCTGGAAATAATTCTGTCAAAGGTAGAGAAATGTTTGCCTTCTTCACCCTGTATAGTCAGTGTGTTTCAGGGGGTGTCCCCTCAGTGGAGCAACCTCAGACTTCACTGCCCCCCTCCCCCAGATTAGGCTGTGGAAAGTGCTGTCTGTGAGATCATGCCTCTATGAGACCATTGCCTAACCCAGCACCCTTGGGTCTGTGTTGCAGGGATCATGTACCGCAAATCATGCGCATCATCTGCGGCCTGTCTCATCGCCTCGGCCGGGTACCAGTCCTTCTGTTCCCCAGGGAAACTGAACTCGGTGTGCATCAGCTGCTGTAACACCCCACTTTGCAATGGGCCCCGGCCCAAGAAAAGGAGCAGTTCAGCTTCAGCCCCTAAGCCGGGGTGCATCATCACTCTCTTCCTCCTCAAATTAGCCATTTGGTTGGCCTAGTGCTGAAGGCGATGTGAACGCCCTCTCCTCCTGCATTGTTCACTGGTCCTCACTCCAAAATCCTCCCAGGGGTACTTTTATTCTGGGTAGGGAGGGGAGCTTGCATTCTCTTTTAGTTCCTTTGCAGATATTGGAAGAGCTCTGTAAAACTTAGCAAAATTCTGGATTTTCAGTGTGTACTTAAAGGAAGGTGGTGGAGGAGACATTGCCCCAGGTCTGTATGCAGAGCCAAGGCCAGGCTGGCCAGTTCAGCCCTTGGAATACACTTCTCCAAGGCCCTCAGCTAGGACCATGCCTGTTCCTGATAGGGGCACAGTCTCATCAGTGCTGTGAGGGGGAGAGCAGTGAAGGCATCTAACTGGACAGTCATACTTCATGCTCCTGACAGCCATTCTCGAGTCTCACCACCAAATTGGGGTCTGGTGACTCGGGATTGGCCTCACTCTGAAAAGTGCTTAGGAAAACCTTGTTAGTTGTCTTTACAGAGGAATTGCGCCGGGAAGCCAAGAAGAGCAGCGGGCGGCGCACAGAGCGGGCACTGCCCTGCAGGGAGGCGGCACGCAGCTGCTTCTCCTGGTTGGCGTGCTGCAGCGTCAGGTGGCAGCGCATCACCTGCCCGAACACACTCCGGAACTGCCGCGAGGACACGTTGTACAGGAGTGGATTGATGACTGAGCTGAGGTAGAAGAAGGTGTCGGAGAAGGGGAGGAGGATCATGTACGCCTCGAAGTAGGACCTCGTCCATTCGTGCTTGGGTGTGGCTGCAGCCATGATCCTCCGGACCTGGTTAGGCATCCAGCAGATGGCCAGAGTCGCAACGATCAGCCCTGTCCAGGCAAGGAGAGGGGGGAAACAACATGAGAACAACAGAAACCATAAAGTATTTAGCCCCTCAGTTCTGTGCTTACTGGCCAGGAAATGGTACCAATTTTTCAATGTCCTCCTTGACAGCTTTTTTTTTTTTTTTTTTTTTGCCACTAGCAAAGAAGAATTTAGTGCCGTTTCAAGGCCAGGGGAGTTGACTGTGTTAAAGACCATTAAATGCTTTAGACAGTTTATTTATACCTGTTGCTGCCTGTTAATTTTAAAAAAGTGTTTTCACTGTGTATCCAGGAAGTATTATATGAAGTGCATAAATCTAGTTTTTATGGTTTTGTTTTAAAGAAATACAGTATAGCCATATGAGATCAAAGAGTGTTTGAATTTTAAAGATGGTTCCCATAAGTAAAGAGCACTGATATTTTGAACTCAAATGGAAGTGGTGTCATTTTGGTAATAAAGAAGTGTATTTCCTGACATTGACTTTTCATTCAATTTCAGGGTAAGCAGAATCAGGAACAGACTATCAGTGAAGATGTTTGGGAATAAATTTACTAGGTATGCACACCTGTAATTATAATGTGCATATCAGAAGCAGCACTTCCATTTCTTTTCAAATATCTTCTGCCCTCATGAGGAAAAAAACAGTGAAAAATGTAAAACTCATAGTGCAACTGGTAAGATGCCCCTTGCTTTTGCAGCCCTGAACTGCAGTGCCAGCAGCCCCGGGAAGAACAAGCTCTAAAGAGACACCACTACCACTCCTCGGCTTTCTATGCAGATGAGAAAGTTAACTGCAAGCACAGATGTTTCTGTGCTTTCTGACTCCCCAGTCTTTACTATTTCTGTGACCTTTGGTAGGAAAAAAATAGCTGCAGTACAGATCACAGACAAATGATACTACAAGTATCATGAGATGTCATCTGTAGGGTAAGAGCAAGAAAAGAAAGAGCAGAAATCTTTCAGAAGAGAGCTTCTGAATGTAACTTCCTATGTGAAGAGCTGCTATCTCGAGGGCTAGTCCTGGATTTACAGAAATGTTTCTTTTCCTAAATTTGAAGGATGGTATCATAAAGAAAATTCATTCACGTTTTCAAACCTTCTGATTTTCTAGGAAACCACAGGGAAACGATTGTTGGCAACAGTCCCTTCCTGCCTTTGATTGACTATAAATATATGCTCCAGGAAAAACAGCTATGTGTACTCATCCAGGGTTGGTGCTGCTGTGTGCACTCACTTAAGCATCACTTGCCTGTGACAGAAGGACCCCTAGGTATCTTAGCCCAGTTCCAACAATAAATTCTCCATAAAGCTGAGCTATTGGCAAGAGGGTTTTGGAAATTCTGCTCCCCTGTTCATTTCTAAGAGTCTTCTTTCAGACCACAAGCCCTTGAAATACAAACCAGTTTTTTTTTTTCCTGAGCACATTCAGTAAATCTAAAAATAGGTAAAGTAGCACAATGATCTGATGAGAAGGCAAAAAAATCACCTTAAGTCAAGTGTATATTCTAAATCACCTAGTTATAGTTACAGGATAGGAACAAAAAATACTTTGCATGGGCAATCATGGACTTTTTTACATTGCTCTGAGATGCACAGATGCTTCCACTTACCTGTGCTATTCCAGGTATGTTATTTTTCATTTTTGTCCCATGCAGTCTGACTGAAAGGTTTATCATTAATTCTGAAGGTGTGAGGAATCTCACACCTAGGCAAGCACTAGGTTTTCAGTTTTCTCTTTGCTGCCCCTGAGTTTCAGAGACAAGTACAGCCACCTTCATCGGAGGACTTAATTCCTGGAGAGTGGAAATCGAACACAAGGTTTTAGATGTGTGCTACACTGCTCTGTGGGAGGCTGTACTGGCAGCAGGAAACTAGAAAAGGAGCAGGAACTTCCTTGTCCTCACCATGAATAGAACATTAGCACAGCTTTAAAACCAGTGTGAGATAGGCAGGCAGGATTCTGGGCAATAAGTTATAAAACTTGCTTGTGTCCTGACTTTGTTCCTGTTCTGTTCATCTGCACACTTTTTGTGTTGCCTTTAGTGAAAAAAGGTAAGATCCAGCATCCCAGGTATGAGACAGGATTAGGAGATGAAGAGTACTGGTTTATGGTTTTAACAAAAATAGAACTTTTGTTCTGAAACACCAACGAGCTACAGTAAATTAGTGCAAAGAACCTCACCTGAACAAGTAGCAGAAAATGGGAAGCAGATCCAAGATTTTCCAAAGGTGAGGAAAAGGGCAATTGTGGCTTTGAGTATAGATGTGGGTAGAGAGGATAGTACATTCAAAATTGGGAAGATGAGAGCTCAGTTAGAAATGGTCAGGGATTAGGAATCAGATGTACCTTGAGCTGTATATCCAAAAGCTGTGCTGAATATTTACTGAATTTTCCCTGTGTTGGGTTCTGTATGGAGCACTCTACTCATTCCCTATGCATTTCTCACTTCTGACAATCCACTGAGATGAGGAACTTAAGGCTCAGAAGAGGTTAGTTTCCCAAAAGAGGACCCATGCTCAATAATTGCCCAAGTCGATGATATATTTTTTTCTTGACTATATTTTCACTTTGGAAAATACAGAAAAGGAGCCGGAACCTCCTTGTCCTCACCATGGATAGAGCATTAGCACAGCTTTCTTGAAGTAAGTATGACCCGTCAACCCACTATGTAAGATGGATAAAAGTGATGCCAGAAATATAGGCAATATATACTTAAAGATTTGAGTAGCCACACTTCAAAGGGAGATCAAATCAGCTTCATAGTGTTTTTTATTCATATGTAGTTTATCTTAAATTATTTGAAGTCTAGTGTGGATTTGGCTCTAGTTGCACATTTCAGTTGGGATCAACCTCTGTGGAAGTAGCCACAGTTCTAAACAGCAATGGATAGTCATCCTCCTTACATCACCCTTCCTTGAGAGCGAGGTTCTGTTTCTCCTCTTCCCATCCCCCCAGCAATGTCCTAGCCAGCCACACATGCAGAACTGAGTCAAACCTGGGAATAGCCTACCTGTACTTAGCATGCCGAAGCTCAGACAGAGCAGCCCAGGATCCTGTTTCTGAGTGTATGTGCTCTGTTCTAGTTGTCAAGCAGGTTTTTCAGTCTTTTCATATAAAGCCTTTCACATAAGGTTCTATGTATAGATTATTGAATGCCTTAAATTTTAAAAGCACAAAAAGTATTTTGCATTTCTCTTTTTAAACCTTGTCTAATCATTCTGAATTAACAGACTATGCCAGATACCTGGCAGGGGTGTTGGAATATGTTTTTCCCACCTCACCTGGAGGTGAGAAAAAGGGCTGATACCTTTCCTCTACTGTGTTTGGAGAGAGGGAATTTTGTTCTAGGAAAACTAGGGCATTGGAGATAAAGCTAATGGCAAATGCAAGACATGTGCAGTAGAGGATAGTGGTTGGGCATGGTGGGGGGCAAGCTAGCCCCCTCATAAAACTCACCAGGAGTGACAACTGCTTTTAATATTTGGGAGAAAAGTTTGTTGTTTCAGATGCCAATACCCTCTGCAAAGGAAACTTTTTATTCTGTTTACAGCTGGTTCAACTCAAAGTGCAAGCTACTCCATAGCTGAGACAAAGCTTTCAAGTCTTGCTAACACCTTAATAGAGTAAATTTAAAAAATTAGCCAAATTTTTGTTTGGCCACAATCTGAACTTATATATTCAGTCTGAAAGCAATCTATAAAGCTTTGGTCTGTGTGGTGTAAGGTGCAGCTTGCAGTTAAATAACTTCATGGTGTACTTGAACAAAGAGCAGTGAACTGAAACCAGTCATGTAAAACAAGTAAACAGTTTTAATGGAATTATTGATAGATCTGTACTCTAGTCTAGAAAGCCTTGCACTTGAGGTTAAGAAATACGCTCATAGTACCATATCTGCTTTTCCACATAAAGTACTTGCATTTTCCTTTCTTGCATCACTACACTAAACTGACAAGCGCCATTAAACAATGACACAGATTCCTCAGCAGAGCGAAGTATAGAAAAAGCAGTGCAGGGCCTGAACTACTAGTGTTGCAGCCTGTTCGCTTTTCATCTTCAGCAGTGTGCTAAGCTGCTTGGGACAGGAGGTGCTCACTGGGCTCCCTTTTCTCCCTGTAGCCTTTAACATGAAGGGGCTCTATCTGTATTCCTCCTAGAGTCATCAGAGAAGGGCACGGCAGAGTCCAGCTGCAGACAGTCTTGTCCTACATACGATCAGAAACAGAGCTAAGTTACTCATGGGGTCGGCAGGGCAAGCTTCCCTCTGCCTCACTCGGCTGCTTGAGAAAGCGGACTCTAACTTAGATTCACAAACCTATTTTTCAGTTTTAGGATCAAGTGCTGACCCGTCATAGCATGAACCACTGGGAGAGGCTGGTCCATCTCCAAGTCCGGCTCACGTGAGCTCAGCACCTTCTCTCTACTGTTTGTATTCAGCCTTCCCAACAGTTCCCTAAAGAACAGGCACATGGTCCCAGGAGAAGGTGAAGTACAGCCTGAGAGCTGAAGAATGTTTAGAAAATAAGACTCCAGGTCTTGACCTCTCAACCAAACCTATAAAAACTCCATCTATCTTACCCAAGCACCTCCTAGAAAAGAATACTCATGCTAAGCAGAAAAGACCTGGAAAACTGATCTTTCTCCCAGCAGAGTTATGATGTGTAATTTAAAGAAATTCCAAAAACACCACCACCTTTCCACCTGGTGTTGCAGTGCTGTTTAACTGAAACAGTAAAGGCCACAAGGGTGGGGCTGATGATTTAGAAGGGGAAAGGTTGACAATGATTTCAGATCTGGGTAGGATGGTTTCTCTTTCTCTTATAGCCCACTGTTGTTTTTAGACAACAGTGAGCAAGAATTAGACAGAGCCAACTCCTTCCCTCCCCCCCCCTCCCCACCAAACTCAAGTTTTATGCAAACATTTCTTGATTGCCTGCAGTGTTACAGAGCCTGTCCTAGGTGTGGGTGATATGGGCACAGCCTGGTGACTTTGAAGGACCAAGAGCAATGGGAAGAGCCAGCTGACCCTCCCATGGGTGGAAAATTAAATACAGAAAATTGAAAGAGAGAACTAATCTGCCTGACTGTGCTTTTCCAAGCTAATATATAGCAAGGGCTGGAGCAATGGAGGCAGCCTCCCTTGAGAAAGCTGCAAGTCTCTGTGGGGGCATAACAAAGGAATGAAAAGGAGGGAGGTACAGAGCACTTCGTCAAGTTTTAGGAACAATTCATTCACTCCCATAGAGTAGGGTGAGCAACATCTGTTTGTCAACTGGCATTTAAACAGCAATTGCCACAGAAAGTAAGCATATGGAGAGCTGGGAAGAGACAAATACATCCAATCAGAGGTTTTAACACTTTCTCAATTTATATGTTTATGTTCACCAATCTGCTTCTGCCAGTCAATGGAGGCACTGCCATTGCTCACCACTTTGTCCAACCTGAGCAAGCAGCTCAGTCTGAGCCAACCTTTCTTGTCAAGGGGGGTGGGGGGGGAGGAGTTCCTGGAACTGCAGTTGCATGTTGCATACTTCAGGTCACCCATACCTACTGAGTCACACTTGGATTAAGCAGCCAACGTTGACTTTGAGGCATACTCAAACTTGAGAAGCACCAGTTCTTAGAAACAAACGAGGTAGAGCCCACATAGCTGGGCACTTACACAGCCCTACTGTGCTTACTGTGAAGCATCAGTTTATGCCCACAGGATGAAGGCCCCTTCCTTGACAACCACCCAGCTGGCTCATCTTTTCCTGAGTACAGCCTTTGTACTCCATCCTGTTTCCGCTCCCTGTCTTCCCCACTTTCACATGTTTCTCCTTGATGGAGAGCAGTGGCATCTCTCTTTCCTCCTTCCTACCCTCTACCTTTCCCAGACCATAAGCGGCCCTTGCTTACTATGGTAGGCACACCATCTCCCTTTCCAGTATTTTCTTGGATGGCGAGAGAAGGTGATGGGGTCATCAGGCAGAATCCATAATAGCCAAGAGGGACTGTCTGGGCTAGTGGTGACCATTCATGCTGTTTGCCAAAGAAAAACAAAGGCTGTGAGAGTGAGTGCACCTCCCTTGGTGTCTGACCACACGCTTGCCTAGACACCTTGTGGTCACTCTTCTGATCAGCTTAGTGACCTTTGTTTAAGCAGATCTCCCTTTTGCCCTTTTTCCTATTGAGAAATACTCTGTAGAAAATAAGAGCTGTAGAGACTTGGTTTTTAGAGAAGGGTGGAGGTCTACTGCTCCAAGATGATGAAAAGTTCACAGATAACCGCTCTGTCCATGAAGACAGATGGCTTGATGTCCCATCCTTGCCCCTTGGAAAGACAATCCCCCTATTGTGGCTCCATCCACCACGCTGAGGCCAGAGACCTCTGCTAGGAGGCACAGAAGCCAGAGTGCAAATGGCCTGCAGTTTGCTGAGCATTACATCCATCTCATTCTGCTCTTCAAGCTTGAGTACAAGAAGAGAATCCATAGACCACTACAATAATATACTTATTTCTGAAATAAAACCTCCTGTCTGGGAGCTGTAGGACAGCCATTTGCACTCCCAGTCAGCAGCATTTAGCGTTGTCATCATGGTTCAGTGCCTCTGTTCCTTTATGAATGCATGGTAAACAACCACTATCATTAAATAAATATTTTTCTATGTGGATCTCCATTGTACACTTGTGTGGTTTTCTTAAGCAAACAATCCATTCTGAATCTCCTGAGAAGTTCCCAAAATATGGTGTAGCTGCAAAAGCTAGTACCTGTTTCTCAGCAACACAGGAGAAATCAATGCTTCCTCCCTCATAACCACCAGCACAGGGAAGGTGATAGCAATGGCCCGATGCCCTCCTTGCCTGCCAGGGAAGCTGCAACAGTCTGAAGTCTAGGCCATCCCCTCTGGAGAACCAGCTTCTACCTGCCGCACCAGTGATGAGCAACTGAAAGTCTGCATTTTTAATAGAATTTAGCTCCCTGCAAATGGTACAGAGTTAAATCCCAGAATGCTTGCTCTGAAAAAGGTTCAGAGTTGAGCCTACGGGGGAGCTTACTGAATTCCTAGAAAAGTGGGACAAAGTGCCCAGCTTGCACAGTACAGGTGGACAAGCCTGGGATGTCCTAGCAGTGTCTGTACTGGCCGTGACCTCCTCTGATGAAGCTGAGTGTGGCCAAGCCACACAGCCTGGGACCTCAGCAGTGACAAGCCCTCATTTTCTAATCCTGCACCCCTGCCTTTCTCCTCTCCAAAATCTCTAGTGCTCTGTGCAGTAGGACAACCAGAGACACTGGCAGAACCAGCACTCAGGACCTGTATGTGAGGGAGGCCAGGCCAGGAGGGGTGAATGCAGAGCTCAGCTGCTTCCATAGAGTCACTCTCAAGACTGTCTTGCTGGCATGGCATGCACTGTCCTCTTATGTACAAGGTAAAGTCAGATTCCAGATACCATTTCCTGTTTCTACTAAACAAGAGCAACATGGATCAAGGACTAGAAAAGGATTTCTGCTCACCCTTGTCTAACTATGGGCTGGGCTAATTCACTCAGACTGCCATACTGCAGACAGGAGCATGCCAACAGTGGACCTGATGACTCAGTTCTAGAACAATGGAAGCCCAAGATGAGTGCGCTAACCAAATCAGTTCCGAGGGGGGACTTCTTCTGACATGCACAGCTTCTGACCATGTCCTATCATGGTGGTGGCAGGGAGAGGTAGGAGAGGCCACATAACCTACCAGGTCAGCGCCTCACCCTTAGGATCTCATTTAACCATAATTATCCCCTCAAAGGCCCATCTCAAATGCAATTGTGTTGAAGGTTAGGACTCCAGCATGTGAAGGAGACATAATTCAACCTGCAGCCTGGGAAGCTACATGTCTCCATGACTTCTATATCCTGTCCCTGTGATACACCAGCCCTCTAGTCTCTCCTCTCTGCTCTCCCTCAACTCATCCCAATGATCGTGTTCAGTGCAGTCCTTATCCTACTACCTCCAGGAAGCTACCTTTTGTCTAAGCAACTTCACACCAAGCTCCCTACTTTGAGCTCACCTGTCACCTTTCACTCCTGCCCTGTCATCAGTGTAAACTAGATCATAAGCTCTATGGAGGCAGGGCATACTCTTCATTTGTGTATCCTCTGCACATAACAGAGAACCTTGGCATAGTAATTGATCAAACATTTGTAGAAGGGAGGGTGTTAGATGTTCCAGGTGAGGGGCCAGTGTAGGAGGGCATTTAACGTTTAATACTGAATCAATTTGAAGTCAGCCTCTGTTTAGAGATGTCAGTCCTGATGTGGGGCCTAGTGTCCAAATAATTTCCATCTCCCTTCCTGAAGGGAAGTGGAATGAGTGGGAATTGAGAGATGAGATCACCTTTTCAATAAAACAAGACCAGAATCCCTAGGCCCAAGAATGTCTAGATGGGGGCTGAGGAGTTCGGGGTTCTGAAAGAATCTTCAGATGCCAACAGTCTCCTATCCACTGGGCTTCTAGCCAAACCCTGAATTCTCTATAATAGAAACACTTTGCTCTTTCAAAAATGGGTTCATGGAGTACAAAGAGAATACAAGCTAAGGTCACTGAATTAACTAGGATATAGAAAGCTACATTTACCAAGAAGACATGTTGAAGGATATTTCTTTGGCCCCAAGTAATTCACCTCAAGAACCCTTTAAATAATGGTCCCTCGTGAAGATGCTACAGGTCTTTATCAAAGAAGCTGCAGGTGAAAGCCTAAAGCATGATTGGAGTCTGCAGCCAGAAAGTACAGAGAAGATAAAACAGCTAGAAAGCACTGGTAAAGGTGGTGGGTATGGTTTTCACATTGCATGCTGTGTAGTCTCATGAGGATGAAATGTGATACTTTCAACCCTCATTTTGTATCTGGGCACAACTGGTTGACGATGACCGGACACTCACGGCTCTGTGCTTATCCCCAGCTTTCCTTAATGTCGTTCCGACCTCCAGCTTTGCCACCACCTATCTAGCCAATAGCACCCACCAAGGGATGCTCAGCCTCACTCCCTAAAGCTCAGCGTCTTCATCTGTAAAGTGGAGTAACCACAGTTCCACAACAATTCATTGAATAATGATTGTAAAATGCTAAGTGCAGGGTAAAGACTAATTGTTAGTTGTGACCATCATCACTTCCATGATCATGTACCTCTACTGCTGACTGTACCATGTCCATCTCCATCCCTTCACCAAAATAACCATCACCACCTCTGCAATGAGGTCTGCTTTTACCACCTTCATCATCTTCACCTCCATCAACACCATCTATCTATCACCATCATCCTTCCTGCTACCAAGATAGCTCCACAGAGGTTGGAGATCCAAGAAAAGGCTGCAGAGAACTACAGACATCAGGCATCTTCCAATCCCAACCTCTTGGAGAAGGCCCAGGAAGATAACATGACTTTTACCAGGGATAGCTATTAATCAGTAACAGAGAGTGGACCAGAACTTAGGTCTACTGCCTTTCAACTCTAAGTTCTGTGCCACCTGGCATAGAGATCCCACCACTCTGCCCTGAGACTATGATTCATTTGTCCTTTTGCTGACACACATACATACAGTTATTTAGAGTATGAAGTTGCCAGAGGGGCAAAGAGTGGAGGAAGTAATCAGGAATGGAATTGATGGAAGATTATGAGGTGGAGCAAAACTTCCCAATCCTGGAAGACAGGTGCCTAATCCCCTCCCCAACTCCCTATTCCCATACAAGTCCTCTCCTAGAGGCCCAACAAGGGCTGAGGGCTCTGTCACTGCCTGATCATCTTACCAGTTAGACCAATAAAGCCTTCACTCCAGATAGCCACAATCCTTGCTACTTTATCCATCCTCCACTCCACCCTTTTTCATGTCCACAACTACAGCCAGTGTCCCCTGACCATGTAGCCACAGATTGAGCTGTGGAACATTGGAGGAGGTAAGGGTTGGTCTTTGGTCTTGGACAGACCTGAGTTGAAATCTCAGTCCTGCTATCTGCATCCATGTAACCATGGACTTAAATCTCTACAGAATGGACAGTACAAAATGGAGTTAATGCAAAAGAGAGAGAGAGTGAAAAGTTAAAGGAGATCCTGCCAGTGAATGGCAGCTTGTACTCATTTTTACCCAATGTAGTCAGCTGCACCAGGGTGGAGGTGATATCTCCTAAACATAATACAGCACACACATTTCAGGCATGCCTCTAGTAACTGATTTATACATGCTTATTTAAACTTAACACAGGTTGGCCACCACTTAATTTCATTACCGGTGCTTAGATATGAAAAGTGAGCTATGATAGGTTCAGTGACCTGCCCAAAACTCACACAGCTCTCAAGGGCATGGCCAGAAATTCACCACAGGTGAATTCACCACAGGTGGTCTGGCTCAGGGTCATGCTCTTCAGCCCACTTCCCCAGTCACCCTTATTGACTGGGGAGAGAAGCAAAGCTCAGACACTCTGAGTCTCAGGATAGAATTAAAGTATTTCAGTTCAAATGGCCCCAAGTTCCAAAATAAATTTTTTTATGGGTATTATGATGAAGAATGGAATCTTGACTACCAAGAAATAGACTCTTGATAAATCTGTCCCTTGGCTGAAGGAAAGGTATTACCTTGAAAGAATCTTTTTATGTATAAGATGAACACAAACTTTCCTGTTGCCACAAGAGAAGTTTGATGGCATTCAAAGAATCAAAGTACCTTTGAATAGGAGTCTGGCAGTGTAGACTTCTGCAGAATGTTTGACTTTTATTTTATGGGGATCAAGAACCTCCACTCCATGCACAGGAAGAGATCCAGGGAGGAATACTTTCCTATGAAAATTCATTTACATTCAGAGTTGAAGACTTTTATGACCTATAATAGGCTGTGCTTCCCTCTTCCTTGCTCCCCATAAACACAATCTAGAATTTGGTTTCAAAATAAATGAGTTCAGCTCCTGTTATCTGCTCATAACATGTAAGTTAGCAGAGTGAAATTTCTGGTACAATCTATAGCCAAATGCCAGGGCAGGAGACACAAAAATGAAATCAACTGATGGGAAAGATACTAAATTAGATATGCAGCAGCTGGTTCACACTAATTTTATTTAGAGTCAGAGGTCTCAAGTGAAAACAGTAAAGCTCTGGGAAGGTTGGGGAGATGGCAGGTTTCTAAGACAGCATTTTGTATAGGAATGTTCAAATGAGGGTGCCTTCCTGTTAATGATTTGAAAATGAAATTACTGTTGCATGACATGATAAGAATAAATCCCCTGTGGATTTTTCTTATAACAGGGCAAAAAGATTCTCAGAGGAGATTGTCTTGTAGATTTGGGAACATGAAGTATAATCTCTCTGATCCAAGTGCAGTAGTAACTGTCAGAGATAAACATAATTATACCTAGTCAGTTTAGCACAGCCCAACACAAACATCCCTCCAGCTAGCTCACTTTCTCCCACAAATGTTCATCCAAAGGTAGAGCACCTCCAGATGCTACCCTTAGGCATCTTTCTACCCCATTGTTCTCATTCCCTCTCCCTCCACACTTCCTCCATGAATTGAAATACCATCTTGAAAGATCTACAGTTAACATGTCAATGTTGCCAGCCTCTGTGGACATCCACAGCTCAGCCCTACAGCACACTGCCCCATCACCAGAACTTGGAAAGCTAATTGGCACCTATGATGGGACATGTCCAAAGTGAACTAATGACCAGCTGCCCACACAAACCAGTACTCCTTTCACTGCACCCAGTGTTAATGAACTGCCACCCACTGAGTTTTTTTTAGCTGGAAAACTGCATGTCACATTGTTCTCTTCCCTCCCCTGCATGCCCATATACAATCAATCTCTAAGCCTGTTGGTGAGACCTCCAAACTCTATCCCCTTCTCACCATCCCCTACCACCACTCTAATGGACACCAACACTAACTCACACCTGGACTAACAGAAGCTCTTGTTGAAGCCATTCTTCACACAAACCAGGGTTATCCCAGTGAAAAGTTCACATCACCCCCATTGAAAATCTTTCAATGCCTTAGAATTCACATTATAATGAAACCCCCAAACCTTAACCAGTCTTACAGAATCTGATCCAGCTTACACTGTCAGGCTCTCCTGTACCACTTTTCTGTTTCTTCAGAAAAAAAATCAAAATCTTTTTCTATTCCTGAAGGCAGGCAACTCCCCATGCCTCCGGGTTCTTACCCAGCCTGGCCCCCTTCTCCGTTCCTGGCTTAATTTTATTTACTTTTCACCTCTCTACTGAATGGTCATTTCCTGTGACCTCATGTTTGAGGGTTGTTATAGGCCTCCATCACCTGGATGTCTTGGTTACACTCTGCATGTGTATCTTTCTGGAATTTCGGTCATGTGAGCTGCCCAGTCTGGTTGGGAGCTGGGATTTACTGTTCTAATTCTGCAGCATCCATTGCATGAAAAATGTACAAAATATCTGGGAAGATCTGCCACTTTGACTGTCCTACCATGTGATGAGGAAGAAAGGGTAGGGTGCTACGGACCGGCCGTGCAAGAAAGACCGCTGAGTGTGGGCTTCAGGCAGA